>JADLZN010003192.1:0-132586 GCA_018155175.1 Sinocyclocheilus anophthalmus
GCTTATGGACACCACAATAAGGATGTTGGTTACTGTCAGGTACTACTGTCATGTACACATGCCCTTTTACACACATAGCCACTATAACTAAAGTGTCGCTTGAATCCAGGATGTATTGAAGTTCCTACTGTAGATGAATCTAAAACTATTGTTTTGTATATACTAGAGAATAGTCAATTATAACGAGTGAGGAAGTACAACACTCTAAACTGCTGTAATTTTGTGTTGTTTACCCTGTCAATATAATGACTGAACCTGTTGTACCCGTCTGCATTCAAATCAGTAGGCTGCTGAAATGTATCCCTTGTTGCCATTTTAGGGAATGAACTTTATTGCTGGATACCTCCTCATCATCACCAAAGATGAAGAGAAGTCTTTCTGGTTAATGGATGCTTTACTTGGCAAGATCTTACCAGGTCGGTCACATTTACCCTCTATTGTATGTAACCAGGACTGCATATGTCTCCTTCTTTAATCAAAATGTAATAATTGTTCCACACCTGAAACACAATTTTCTGTTTCCAGTATGACATCATCTATACCTTGTGTGGTGAAAATACATGTTACCATGCCACATATCGGTTAGCCCATTGTTTTTAGGCTAGTGCTGTAGGTAAGTAAGCTTAAATCTTGCCATTCGTGTAAAGAGATAGTTCCCTTCCCCACAAAATGTCTCTTCTGTCATAATGTACTCACCCTCATGTCCAAAACCGTTAATGGCTTTCCTTCCCGGGAGATACAACAAAATGTTTGCCATTAGCTCCGATATGCCCATATTTGGGAAATCCTTGGTCCCCAAAAACTATTTGGTTCCAATATCTTGTGTTCTGCAGAAAAAAGAAAGTCTACATGTTTGAATTACGGAATGGGGAGTACAGAAGCAAAATTTTACTTTTTGTTAAACTTCTTTTAACCAGCAATTTCATATTTTTCACTGTAAGTTAATGTAATAAATGCTCTGTAAAAATTAATGATAGTTTTGAGTGCTCACCTCCCCCACCACACACATCTGCATACGTTAACTCAGAAACTTATGATCATCATAAATCCCTTCTTTCTCATGTCCCTTAACTCATGGTGTTATTATTATTTAGACTATTACACACCAACAATGCTGGGGCTTCAAATGGATCAAGAGGTGCTTGGAGAGCTTGTCAGGATGAAGGTTCCTGCTGTCTGGCAGGTCATGAATAGACACGATGTAATGTGGACCCTGGTGGTCTCACGCTGGTTCATCTGCCTGTATGTTGACATACTTCCTGTAGAGGTGAGGATGAAGTCAAAGGTTGTACTTTGTGAAAATAATTCAGCGGTAAGCTTTGCAGTCACTGAATTCATACAATTGTAAAATCTTATGAAATCACTAGTTGGTTTTATGTAGCATAAGTGGAGTTTGTAATGTCAATACTGAATGTAAAGATTGGTAGCCTTGTGTTTTTCTCAGACAGTGCTGAGAATATGGGACTGCCTGTTTTACGAGGGATCCAAGATCCTGTTCCGAGTGGCTTTGACGCTGATTCGTCACCATCAGAACCTCATCTCACAGGCGCAGAGTCTCCCAGAAATCTGCGAACGCTTCAAACAGATCACTCACGGGGAGTACGTAGAGGACTGCCATACATTCATGCAGGTAAATTCTGTGGATGCTGTTTATTCACCAACTAAACTAATACTTACAGACCTCTTTATAATGATGTGTTTGTTCTTAAGATTGTTTGTTTGTCTTCTCCCTTCAGAAAATCTTTATGGAGCCTGGAGGTCTCTCTACAGCAACAATTACTAAACTCAGGAAGACGTGTAGGAATCACATTACTTCTGCCTAAAACCCTCCTTTACACTAAATGGTGAACATGGACATACAGTTCTGCATTTTCAGCATGTGAGATGAGAATCTATTACTTACTGTGTGGGAAAACTTTATAGTATGTTAAGCTTTTATATGAATATTTTAAACATAATGAAAGGGATACACTACCTTTCAAAAGTTTGGGGACAGTAAGACTTTTATTGTTTTTGAACGGTCTGTCTCCTACTTCCCAATCCTGCATTTATTTGATCCAAAATGCAGCAAAGCAGTAACATTGTAAAGTATCATTTACAATTTAGAACAATGTTTTCTATTTATATAGAAAGTGGTAAAAGATTATGATGTCCGTGATGGCAAAGGCGAATTTTTTGCACATTACCCATCTTTGGTGCCTTTAGAAATCTAATTTGCTGATTTGGTGTTGATTAATATTAATATTTCATGGATACCGTGCTCAATGTTTTGATTACGGAAAACAATAAGCATTTATTTAATGCTTTTGAAACGTCTTAAATGTGACATTGATCAATTTCATGTGTCCTTGCTGAATAAAAGTATTAATTTTTCAAAAGATTTTACTGACCCCAACCCTTTAAACAGTAGTTCACCCGAAAAAATTTATCATTTAGTGGAGGCATGCCGTTCCAAACCGGTATGATCTTTAGCCTACTGATATTTACTGGTACCTACTGGTAGATATTTAGAATTTTCTTTTTTGAGTGAACAATCTAAGAAGAATTAACTTTTTACTTTTTTTTTTTACTAATACCAATCAGTTTTGTGTTATAAGTAAAGGTTTTAACTAAATAAAGATGTTTAATAAGCAAACTCTTTTTCTTGGCTTTTATATTTCACTTTATTTAGAAACTTAGAATCGCATTCCCTTAAAACATGAACTTCATAGCAATCAAGGCAACACTTCAATATCCACAACAACTCCATTTATGCAGTCAATCCATATGAAGGTGCATTAGAAAGGAGAGATTCACCCACCATATGATCAAGCGTATTTTTAGTGCACTCCTTGTGTTTGTAACAGTTAACCATTTACCTGGGTCTATAATAGTCTAAACCTACGTCAAGTTATTCAGAACTTCCTGTTGTGTTAGTGTGAATCACACCCTTAGTCCATCCAGTAGTGCAAAAAAACATAATATATCCTCACTCTAGCAGAATTCCCCTTTTTAACATTTTTGAATGAGTGCAAATACAATGCTAAATGGAAGCAAGCAGGCTATATAGTTGATATGTAGTATGAGAGGGAAACAGAGCTATTTAGTGTTATTGAGGGGTATTCTACTCTAGAAAGTGGATATTCTATCTGTGTAAGTTAAGAATCTCTTCGGTACCCAATGCCTCAGCAGATCTGGAGAGATCCAGGCTAGATGTGGAATTTCTTTTCATTCAAACTTAGTACCAAATTGACATCTGACTCAACACTGTTATGCAAGGCTTTTTTAACAGAATTAAATTAATTATTTTTCTCCAATTTGTTGAATCTCAAAAGCTGTATAATGTTCAACTCCAAATGAAATCACTTTGAGATAAGGATCAGGAAGTAGTGTTAAATATCTAGTCCCTTTTATATTGAGCAGTAACAGCATCATCAGTTTTCCCTAAATCCTTGTATTTATATAAATAAACGCATGAGGTTAAATGTAAGAATATGAGGTACCAAACAGATCATATGCTTTCTAACCCAGATTATGCCTAAATAACAACAAACACCAGGCATTCCTCTAGATAAGAATAATCTGGTTCCTGGAAACAATAACTTAGCATGACCTCAAACACACCTTTGATTTTTTTCCCTGCACCCTTAAGTATGCATTAATTATACTATGTTTAACATAATACAACAAAAAGTCCAGGAAGCGCAGGTCCACCTGAGCGGTGGCAGGGTGAGACACCAGCAGAGGGCAGGGCGGGTTAAAAACTAGGCAGCTGCAGTTGTCGTAGTGTTGTTGAGTCCAGATGAGAGCAGAAATCGGTGGTGCTTACACATCCTGGCTTGAAGATTACATGAGGTTAGATGGTCTGGTAGCCCGCATGACTTCTCTTCCTGCCAATAAGGTAGGCCAGGATCACGATGAGCACTAGAACAGCCAATGCAGCACCCACAATAATGGGAATCAACATGTCGTCCTCATCTAGATCACACTCCTCAGCTAGAACAGAGACAGAGCAAGAGGAGAGAAAGGGAGATGGTGGTGAAAAAACTAAAGAAAAATTGGAACACACAAATAATTTCTGAAATATGCATGGTGTGTGTGTGGGTGTATATACACACACACACACACACACACTTTCAACCAATATTCAGACACCTTCAACATTTCTCACATTATCATTTTATTTTTTTATTCGCTATAGTTTATCAAAAAAAAAGGAAAATGGTAATAATAGGATGAGATCTCAAGAGGTACTGTGTTACAACCAGTGTTGGGGTAATATATTACAAGTAACGCGAGTTACGTGATCAGATTACTTTTTTAAGTAACTAGTACAGTAATGCATTACTTTTAAATTTACAACAAAACATCTTGAGTTACTTTTTCAAATAAGTAACGCGCAGTTACTTTGTTTTCCCATTTATTGACTGACAGGTCTCCTGTCCCCATATTGGGAGAAATTGAAGTGCAGAGGATTTGTGTGCGCTGTGTGAACATGATGATACTGTAGACTAAATGTGAATGGCATTAATTCTCCACTCACAAAAAAACCGATTTAGTATTCCTCAAAATGAATAAAAACAGTGAAATGCAAACCTGCAATAATTAAATATGTTAAATAACCAAATGTATCTAATCTCATTTTATTAACCAATGTCTTTGCTGCGGACCTTTGATGATCCAGTTCAACCATACTAATAAGCAAAAATGACTTTTGATAAACTAACAATTGTGCTTTGTTTTTTTTTTATTGCTGAAGAGTATTTTTTCTGCGTTCTACTGTACAGACGTGATTTTTTTTTTTTGCTTCAGCCTGAGGTTTATTCATTAAATTTTTTGGTGTGAAAGGGCTTTTACATTTGCAATAAATAGAACTTCTTATATTAAAAACAATCAAGCCATGCTCATATTTATAAAGTAACGCAAAAGTAACGTAACGCATTACGTTCCATAAAAAGTAACTAAGTAACGCAATTAGTTACTTTTATTATTGGGTAACGCAATATTGTAATGCATTACTTTTTAAGTCACACTTTTTCCCCAACACTTGTTGAACAAATTCATCTTGATAATGTCAGATAATTTTGATAGAAAGGTATGTAATGAATTCGTTTGAATAGCTGTCAGCTGTTAAATTTAAGTACACCATTAGATAATACCAATTTACCAAGCAATGCTTAATTTAGTTTAATCTGTGGTGTAAAAAGGTCACATTGGCAATTAAAGAAAAAACACTTAAGCAAAAAATGGTCAGGTCAAAGTGTATGAATAATTTTTGGTCCCAAATTTTGATCAGTTTTACTGGTAGTCCACTGTATAAAGAATATCTTGCATCCACTAGTAAAAAAAATATCAAAAAATTATATCTGGTTTCTAATTTTTGGTTTGACTGAAATTATTCAGACAGCAGACATAATGTTTTATATATTTCTTTTTTTTACTAGTGGGTGCAGGACACTATAGTTCTTTTTTTTTTTGCCAAAAAAAGTTATTGTAAAAAATATGGTAAAAAATGTCAAAATATAAACATACTTTAGATTTTTTTTTAAATGAAAATTCTAGTAATATTGTTGTGTGTCATTTTTATTGGAGTGGATGAATGACACAGTAACCTTATGCAAAAGTTATTGAGTTTATCAGCTTCACATTGTTATGACAACTAAGCATTTTATGCTGCGGATTAATCTTGTGTTGAACCCAGAACATTCCTTGAAGAATTAAAGGACAAAACTAAGAAATGTTAAAAGAGAGAAAAGAAAAAAACCTGCTCCAAAATCTCCATTGACACCAAAAGGCTGCACTTGAAGCTGGAAGGTGTTGAGAGAGAAATCCTCTGTAACGCTCAAGGTCTTCTCCTTCTGACACATGTAAGAGTGGCCCAGGGTTCCCACCATGTAGTTCAGAGTGGTGTTCCTGAAAACAAGGCGCTCTGGGCAAAAAAATAATAGAATTTGCTCAGATTTTAAAAACTAAAACTATTAAACATGGAATATTTAATACTGACTTACTAGCCATATCAGGCAATGCAGCTGACAACTCCAACCCACTAAGATGATACTTGTTTGATGTGGAATTCTGAAAAGGAAACAAGCATATTTCAAATGTTATGATAATACCAACATGGTCTGAATAATTTAAGAGGGCATTAGGGTAAATAATTGGAGGAGATGCGAAACTTACCAAAGAAAAGCTGAAAGTCAGAGTAATGTTGTCCTCAGTGAGTATGAGAGTTGCACTGTCTGGATCGCAGGATCCAGAGAATTTAACCAGGTTTGGATGCAGGTTCAAGACCTCCTGGACAGTCTGGAAAGAAATGTATGTTTACATTTAGATTACATTTACAAATGAGGCTAAACCTTCATTACTCTGAATTATAATCATAAATTGTCATACAAATCCCTTAATCCCAGCAAATCCCTTTATTTACATGACAACCCAAGGAATTTTAATAATGGCCAAATAAATTGTATTTGTCATAGAAATGAAGCATACAGGTCCTTTTTCTATGTGTCATCTCAGGTGCACAACAAGCTAAGAATGGAAAATTAAACTGTCATTTAAAAAAGTTTGTTTGTTTACCCACTGAACAGAAAAAGAGATATTTAGCAGAATGTTTCAAGCTACTCCTGTCCAATGAAAGTGAAAGCTGCATGTGCAAGTACTTTGCCATGAGAGCTCGAAATAAAGCTAATGTTGAGTTGCAGTCCCATCCGTGCCAAGAGACAGCCAGCATCAGTGGCATTGGTGACATTGTAGCTGCCTCGCTCGGGGGGTCCAGGGGTTGCAGGAGAAGCTGGAGGAGAGCTGGTTTCAGGGGCGACCACAGTAGGCGGAACATCAGCAGTCAAAGTCTGATGTATAGTGAGAGCTGGAACGGTAATGTCATTATTTTTTAAAGGCTCAAGATGAGTTGTAGCGCTGGTTAGATTTAAAGTTGCACTAAGTACGTTTTTGCTACACTATGCTTATTCATTCCAATAGCATATGTAATTTTAGACTTTATAATGACAGCTATTGACATGGATGCATTGCATTAGTTTACTAAATGCTGCTGCTTCACCAAGCCAGTTTATTTTTTGTTATTATCATAATTATTAGATGAAGCACATTGTAAGACAGGCTGTTCAGTTAATGGCAATATGGTGGCACCCATGAGGGGGCGACCCCTTAGGTGTCCACAGTACAGTTTCATTTTTATATATAGCTACTGAGCCTTACTGAAAGTACATAATCATCTCATTTCATAATTTTCTAAACGTTTTTTTAATAAAAAAATTTTTTTGAACATCTGCACCTTTAAAATGTATAAACTGGTATTCAAAAAAAGAGCATGGATATGGTCGTTTCTGTAAATATGCAAAAATATTTCCCTCCAAATGAGAAATACTCGGCTTTTCTTACACAGCCCACATAACGTTGGCCACGGTTTTGCAGGAATAAACATTATTATTTAAAAAAGACATAAGAAAGAAACATTAAATTAAGAAAGAAAAACTGTACAGTTAGCGACCCCGTTAATATATGGACTGGACCGTTTCGTATTATTAATTAATTAACCGAAATATAACCAGACCAAATAGTTCTGCAGCCCAAAATACACAATATTTAAATCAAACTTACCCAACAGCAGGCTAAAAATTGTCCCGGAGGGCATGTTTTGTTTGCGGATGACGGGCATCATGTTTCTTGCCAAAGTAACGTTAAATCAAAACACACTCGATAGAAAAACAGATGATGGCAGACTGTGCAATATGCGCCTTCAAATGGACTCTTCAGATAACTGTTGTTATGGTGCAGACGTAATACGACCGCTTTGAACTGCCGCTGTGCCAAATCTACATCTGATAAACGCACTAGGTCAGATTTGTTTAGCTTCTCGTAACCGCAGCACAAACACTAGCGTCATGTGAGCGACTGCTAGCAACACGCAGCAGCAGCGATGCGCACGCGCAACCTATTCTTGTTTTTGTTTTAAATGCATTTTTGTTGTGGTGATGGTTGTTTTAGATCAGATAGAACACAATGTACCATGGAGTGCTGCTATCCATATCGATAATAAATTAAATAATAATAATAATAAAGTTTCAGGATGTTCACATTTCATCGTAGAAATTACATTGACCTGTACGCGTTGTGAAAATCTTAGTTCCTGATGTCAGTGAAATCATACAATAAGTCCAATAGCGTAAAACGACACATCATGCGTTTCCATTTCCTGTAGTGTAGTATTCATCGTGTGATTGCTACTATTACGGCTAACAAAGCACCTGCTTGTGTGTGTGTGTGTGTGTGTTGCATTTTGATTAGTCGTGTTTAATATTTTGACAATTATAAACAAGTAAGTTATTGCCTATATTGTATGTTCCCTGTTGTTAAGCGGTACTTAAAGAATGGTGAAATATCATGAAAATGTAGACTAGATAGATAGATTTAAAAGTAGCTACTCATAAGTGATCTAAAATAAGTGATGTAAAGAGCAGGATACACGTGACTTAAGATACTCCTAAGTGTCACATCACAGAGACAATTTACAAGGAGACGAAAGATTTTAGGACCATTCCGCAATGCCATCACAGAAGTGTGATACCTGACCTTTTACCCTTTTATGTTGCTTGCAATGCTGTATTTAGAGAGCCTGGTAAAATTGTTTTATGAAATTAATCTAACACTTGCCATTATAAGGGAGACTGGAGCTAAGTGTCAGACTTTTAACTCAGGGAATATTCTCAAGGTAGATTTTATAGTGAAAAATCAGTTTCTGCACAGACAAGTGATAGAGACTTTAAATAGTTTAAAGCTATTGAACATTTCCAACATTATTACCCAGGAAAAAAGATCAAGTAAATCACGTAGAATGTTGTCACTATATGAAGTCACAGTGGAACATGCCTTACAAATTATGTACTGTAAATATTTTAATTAATAATTATAGATAAATAGAAATACAAAATAAAGATCTGACATTTATGAAATGAGAAAGTATTTCAAACTTTTGGATAAAATCTGCCATTATATAGTTGACCCCCAGCTAACAAAAATATGTTCTAAGAATGTTTTGCTAAAGTTCTCATTATAAGAACGTTATTTCTGGATTTTCTTTGAAAATTCAAAATGTCTAGTTATGTCTAGTAATTTTGTTTAAAAACCTTTTCTTCATGGTTATGCAAATATTAAAGGAACATTCCATTAGATGATTCTGCAAACTGGGACGCTACTTTTATACGGTCTCTACACATTCTGAAACACATAATAACATTTAAAAAAGGTTAGACGAATATCCAAAGAAAACAGTTCAGAAAACAAATGCTATGAACAATGAATAAATAATGTTTTTGTGCTAACATTTTGAAAACATTATCAAAGACCACATGACTTCAAATGAAAGTTCTTTTAATGTTACTTTAAGAATGTTTGTTCATAACTTTGAGGGAACTTTGCCAAAATGTTGGACAAAGTTGTGGGAATGTTCTCTGTTAGCTGGGCCCAAAGAAACATTATTCTAATTTAAGCTAGTCTTTAGTACTAGTGTTAAAAAAAAATACAAAACCACACCAATGGCAATTGCAAAACAGCAGGGGGCACAACATGTACAAACTAGCTTGTGAAATGTAAGTTGCAAAATATTTTCAATTAAAAAGTAGAAGAAGAAAAAACACTGATTAATTTATTTTATAAGAGTTACAGGTGACGTTTTTGATCTCTGTTTTGAAGATGTTGCCTGATTTTATGTTTTCCATAACTGTTAGAACTAATATTTCTATTCTGTATGATTTCCTGCACGGGAAAAATAAGTTTGATTCAGATTTGTTATGAATACATCAACCCAATGCTGCTAAAATGGAAAAATCTAACTCAGCAGACAGTGTAACTATCGTATCCTGCAATACTGATGAAAGACACATAACTGTTAGCATGAAGATGGGCTAAAAATATACAGGAAATGCTAGTGAGACTTTTTTGAGATGAGAGGACAAGAGACTCTTTGGTGAAGGCAGTGGTTGTCATTCACTAGAACAGAAAACCCAGGGCAAGGGCCGCTTCCTGTTAGGTAAAAGACTGACACAGTAGAAGCAATCAAAACAGAAAGGCTAAAAACTGTTGCACATCACTTACAGGCCAAGCAACAGGAAGGTACGGCATCCAAAGAAACTGTCGTTTCAAGGAATGTAATGGAAATGAGCAGGACAATCACTCTTTTGTTCTTGGCCTCACATGTGTCCTCCACAGGTAAAATCATTTCTCTTGCTCTCTACATACGCATTGCGTAAGGTGCCATACATCTACATGCATCTAGCTCATTCAGAGTTTTGATGGTTTACTATATGGGTTGTGAAATCTGTATTTGTCGCTAGAGTGAATGTTTAGAAATTGAATATTAGAATTCTTTTGTGTGTTTTCTCCTGTAAAGAACATTGAGGTCAAACATCAGGACATCTTCATGTGGCCATTTTAGTTTCCCTGTACACTCAGCAAGATTTGTAGCATAAAATGTAACAGCTGTGACGACTGTGCAGTACACTATTGTGTTTGCAACATAATGTATGAAAAGATACATTATAGTTTTCACGTTACGTTAAGGTTCACGATACGTTAAGGTTTTCAGCATTACTATGATGGTTTGTAACTGTCATCTTCATTCTTAAATGTTGCTTCCTGAGATTCAAAAAGAAGGATCCAAGCAAAGCAGCTCTTGGCACTCTGAAACCCACACTCTCCTTTTATGAAACTCGAGGTCAAAATTGACAGGATCAGCAAATGGCAGCTTTTCAAAAGTCAACAACATTATTGGCCGCTTAGACACACCTATTGTAGGATACTTTGATTATTATTTTTATTTACCAAATTTAATTTATTATATTTTTCTTATTATTATCATTAATAATATTATTTTATTGTAGTGGTTGTTGTAAGTGTTATTTAAAAAGTTATAGTAAAACAAATACAGCAACAAATCATGGTGAAGGTGATTATATATTCAGTATAAATACTTAGGTAATTTAAAGAATAATTTTTGATTATGGAATAATTGTTTTGATATCTGTTTGCCAGGTAAATTCAATGGGTGCAAAAGTTTTAGTACAACAAGCAAATTCAACCACAGAGTTGATTCAGTATAAAAGCTGAAAGCAAAAGGTTTTTTTTAGGAAAACAATAGTATTAGTTAAAGGAATGTTTGTTTGTTGAGCAAAGTAATATTTTACTTTACTAGAGCATTTGTACAAATACACAAAAAGTTTGTGTTGTAAATTAATAACAAAACGTGCCAAAAAGACAACAAACTAATTTCGATATCTATTAAATATGTCTGTTTGCTGGCACACCGTAATTGGAGGAATTTATGTGCAAGTTTGAGACAACAGTGAGAAAAATAGATAACTGGCAGCATAGCCCTTTTACATATACATTTTGAATATACAATGATTTTAGCCCAAATTCAAATACACACACTAGATATTTCTGACATTTGGAACAAACTGCAAAATCATTGAATCTGTTGTATATGATAACGCTATCTTAGCAGTCAATGTGTCCTCATTAAAAAATACATATATATTTCTAATTTTCTTAATTCATTGTGATTCTGTGTTGCTGTCATATATTAAATAGAATCACACTAGGTAAACAACTTAATTTTAGTATTAATAGCTTCTTAAAGGTAATTAGGGGCCTACAATAATAAAACCTACAAACTTTTTGTAATCACTGACGATATTAAATTTGCAATGAATCTGAATCTTAAATTTGTAATGAATCATTCTTTTATATTAAGCAAGCTAAATTCAGATAAGTAATGCATTAGTGATAAATGTAAACTTTAATAAATATAAACTTCACTTTAATACAGTACATTGTTTTGTTTTGTTTTTTGAGAGTATAAAGATTTTATTTGTCTAGTCTTATATACTGTATATTGTCCTTGTTTCTGTATGCAATGATCTTGCAGAAGAAAAGTGCTTTTTACTCCTATGGCATGTGAAAGGTGTGTGGTCAGTTTGCTAACCTTCATCCACCAGCCCCCATAAACACCTACTTGATCTGCAATGATGCAATGGGGGCTTCACTGTTTTGTGCTCATTCTTGCACTTAACTAGACCCATGCAGAGAAACCACCGAACTAGACGACACACACACACACACATTTACACAGAGAGACAGATAGAGGAGCCTGGGCCCCTTCTGCCTCAAACAGGAAGGCATGAGTGCAGTTTTTTCATAAAGATTTGTTTTGTGAACCACTAAATGTTCTTAACAAATTGCAAATAAGAGTGAGGAATGAGACTCATCCCTTTTACGTTTAATTATGCAAGAATTGTCTAAAATAATATTTCAATAGGCTACCAAACAAGCAGTTTAAGATCACAGTAAATGCCGAATTAGCTCTGTCGACAAAGCATACACTGTAAAAAATTACCGTGAATTTAAAGACTGTAAAAATGCTACAGTAAAAACCTATCAATGGTTAACTGTAAGTTCCCCTACTATATATGGTGAAAAACTGCATTGGACATTACATGTATTTATGGTAGTATACCGTTTTTTGGAAGTGAAAAAGACTGTATAATTTACAGTGAATAACCGTAAATTTACATTCCCAGAATTCCCTTTGTTACATTTCAAATTTGATGTTTTTCTTTTTTGAAATAACGTTTTTTCTTAGTTTTTTATTTTCAGTTTTGTACATTAGGGTTTTATGTTACATTTAATGTTGTTAAATTAATTTTTATTGCATTATTTCAGTTTCATGTGTGTAAACCACCATTATGGTGTTTAGTGTTTGTGTGAATGAAACTGTGCACCTTCTATATATGTTATTATTTAAAAGATGCTTGCATAGGGGTTGGTCAGCACCCGTGACTCTCATCACCATCTGCTTTTGGTGTTTATCAGTGTATTACAAAGGTACAAACAGATTTCAGTACTTCAATAGGTTTGTATATTAACATTATATCAGTTAATGATATTATGGTATTTAACTGTAAATTTAAGTTTAAACCGTAAAACCTGTAATGTTGCTACCATATTGTTTTACGGTAAAATTCTGGTAATCGTATTTTTCCGTAAATGTTACCGAATTTTTTTTACAGTGTACCGGTATGGTGCATGTTAGTTTTACTTTCTTTGAATGCATTTATCTAATCATTGTCTATTTATAAACATTACTTATATATAAAGATAGAGAGTGGGGGGTTGCAACACATTTTATTTGATAGGAGATTCCTGCTTGCATTACACAGTAATTTTTGTCTCAAATACTTGAATGTTTTTTATTTGTCCCAATGATAGACAAGTATCGTAAGTTCAGGGATGTTTTGATATCTTTGAGAACTGATTGCAGTTAAAAGTCACTGATTAAAGTGAAAAGTCAAGTTAGATATGGAAGTTTATCCATAAAACCTTGCTAAATTAATAGATCACAATGCAATGCTTGTAAAGTACTTAGATGTGGCCCAGCTTCCTCTGTTTAAGAGGAACAGTTATGAATGCAATATATAGTGCATGCAAAACTCTCTACATCAAAGAGCAATGTTACTCCATTTTTGTCTGTTTGTTTGAATTTCTGTTGTGTTGTGCACATATGACAAACCATGGTGCAAATAGTAGGATTCGAAAGTAATAATTATTACTCGTTAATAATTATGTTTTATTAGAAAACGCATTTAGACTTGTTTTGTTCACAATCACGACATTTACGGTCTTTAAGAAACATCAAGTAATCTCAAATACTATCCATAGATTTATTTTGATTATTATGTTAAATAAGAGAGTCTGCGGCATATTGAGCAGTCTAATTAAATGTTCCATACATGTGTGCACTGTTTATTTATTTATTTATATTTAATTTATTTGAAAAAGGAGAGTGTACTATTTTTAATAAATTTTTCCATTCAATGAATAGTACCGGATTTAGCCATAGGTTAATTTTCATCCGCAGTCCAAAGGCAGGTTGTCACTAAACCTCCTTTAAAAAATGACACAAAACAAAATAGACTAAAAGGCATATAATCTATCTTTCAGCTTTGTTGGATTTGTCTAAGAATTTCAGTGAGTTTTCTTTCTCTGTGGTTTGTTTATAAAGTTGTAAAGTCAGTTTGCATTCTATCCATCTAATCCAATAAATGCAAGCAGATCATTTGTGTGTCACTTTTGAGATGCCCCTGTTTAAACTCAAATTTAAATAGTATGTTTTACAAGAATTAGCATGAGAGAAAGTCATTGTATATTAATCAGTGACTCTAGACATGAAAGCCTTGGTATTGGAAAGTTAACATCCTGTAGACATTCAGGCATATAAAACTTTTCAAATGTTTTCCAACTTCTTATGTGCCTTAAAACTAATCTAACATCATCTAATCTAAATACTGACTTTTTTCTTTCTCTATTTGCATGATGGTTTAGGTACTAGAGGTGTTTTTTCTCTAATTTTTCCATTCTCTTATGTATTCTTTCTTGTTTTCTTGCTTTTTAACATTACAAAACCAACTAAGCAGAGAAAGAAAGAAAGAAGACAAACATTACAAAACATCCATAAATAACCGGAACAAACCACCAAATTCGAAACACCATGTTTTAGTAGAGTACTTTACGAAAGTCTTTTAAAAATGTTTGTTCTATTTGCAGAGGCCATGTCTGCCAGTGACCCAACGAATTGCTATATTTTAGATGTTTTTCTGCTGCTGTATTCTATCATTTTTACTGCTCTCTACTTCAGAGAGAAGGTAAGTTGAGCTCTAGCATGCACCATTCGTTCCAAGTGAAGAAATTTACCTCACGGTTTTAACCGCTAACCTGTGTTCTGCCTTGTATCGCTTAGTTTACAAGGGAAGGGCCTGTTCCTCCAGATCCTGCGTCCCCGGCCCGTAACCCCAATGAGCCTGTCTATACAGTGAGTTCTCATTAATATATAAGTCTCCCAAAAAGAGGCTCATCATGTTCAAGGTTCAAATATACTTGTTGATGTGTATTACATCGAATGGGTCATTCCTACTATGAAGTGCATTTTCGTCTCCTTATCATGGGTGTAATATCTGATAAAATATTAACCCCCCAATTTTTATAAACAAAGTTTGAGCTTTCTTTTAGTTTGTAGTAGCCATATTTTTGATGTGCATGGTTGCTATGCACTTCTGAAAATAAAAAAACTGGCAATTTATTAAGTCCCCCCTTTTTTCCTTTTTAAAGGCTACTCAAAAACGTTATAAAAAAACACAAGTATTATTTTCGTCATCTGTTATATCTCGAGCAACTCAACTGGCCTTTTGGCAACAGCTAAAATCCAACTTTAAATATCAAAGAAAACACTTCTGGTTGCATATGGTTAGCTACAACACGATATCTGTTTGCAAGAATCTTGCCCTCTGGCTCATTTTTAATCTAACATTTTGTGATAACTGAAATAGTTGAAAAACTCAAATAAATATTATCCCTTAAGGTAAATTTAAGATTATAATATAACTATATATATTATATATATATACTATTATATAATATCTGTAAGTATGTTTATTACTTCATTCAGGTCTCGATAATTCGCACCCTGAGTCTGGCCAGAGCTTCTTAAAAAGTCGGGTTTAACTTTATTAAAATACCTCCTTAAATTACAAAAGAAGCTTTTTTTTTTTAATCGTGACAAAATTCAAAAGCACTGCTATTGGATGCCACAAAGCCAACGTGCGTTCTGTATTTCTTAGGACTTGGATCTGCCTCAGATGAGTTCTGATTATCAGCAACTGGATAGACCGGTGAGACTATTTTATGTTTTAATTTACTATATAAGTACATTTACATTAGCCACAATAACAGAGAGAGCATAGCAGTGCATTACACATGCTTTACTTCCTGCCTTGATCTCCAATCTTGTTTGTGATCTATAATACAGTAGGCTATGATAAACGTTAATTGCAGTTTTAAAAGTTATTTTTAGATGCCTACCAACATCTAACCCATATCTACATATTTCAGATAAGAAGACGAGAGCCAGAGACACATTACCAGGTCAGTAACACTCACTTGTCAAAAAGGATGTGAGAGATGAGATGTACCAGATAAAAGTTTCTTACCTTTTAGTACGACATCTTTGATCCCTGCTGCCCTCCTGTGGTTTTTTACAGTTGAGCACTTATATTTGTAATCGTTCTGCAATGGCGGTTGGTGTGTTTACTTTGGTTTGTGTATTTTATAGGAATTGAGACCACATACAAGTGATGAATACCAGGAAATAAGAACTAAAGGAACCAAAGTAAGTGTATCAAGCCAACGAATATGAGAAAAGTGTGTGGGTTGTGGGGTTAGGAAGTGTTTTTGATGTGAGGTTTACCCAGCAGTGATGCCAAATATCCTCACTATGCTCAGTTGGCAAATCAATCTAAATATCAATCTTCTATTTCTGCAGCCTCGCAAAGGCAAGGGCAAATCTAATGAGGTAATGTACCAATTACTATTTTTAAACACTTGGTTTGATATGTATCTTAATGGCATTTGCATATTTAAACATAAAAATAACTTTTTATGACCACCTTGTATATAACATAATATTTATCTACAAATATGCTCATACAAGCATATTTTTAACAAGTTACTTTTCCCAAATTTATCCTCTAAGTTAAGTGTCTTGTAAGGTTAAGTAATCACAAAATGGTAGGTCTTTAAAACAGACTAGTTTTTGTTTAAAAAAAAAAAAAAAGAAGAAGCCAAAACTCATCAAAGTCATTGGTTTCTTCCTTTAAAGGGTCGAACAGGGAGAAACAGGGATGCAGCCGAGGCTGTGGAGATGGAAACTTTTCCCACTGATACATTGCACAATTAGCACACAGCACAAGCTCAGGAGCAACCTGTATATGTATCTGCCAACTAACAGATAAATTGTGTATCTTTGTTGAATGCATGTTAAAAAAAAAAAAAAAATTGTATTTGTTCATATTTTCCTAACTAACAATATACTACCATTCAATGGTTTGGGGTCAGTAAGATTAAAAAAAAAAAAAAAAGGATTCCTACTATTTAGCATTAGCAAGGATGCATGAATTTGGCCAAGTGTCGGTAAAGACATGTTTATAATGAATGATAAAGATTTTTATTTCAAATAAATGCTATACTTTTGAACTTTCTATAGAAGATCCGAAAAATGTATCATGGTTTTAAAATATTAAGCAGCACAACTGTTTAATAATAAGAAGAAATGTTTCTTGTGGACCAAGTCAGCATATTATAATGTTTTCTGAAGAATCACGTGACACTGAATTCTGGAGTAATGAGTGTTGAAAATTCAGCTTTGCCATAACAGGACTAAACAAACATGTTAAAATATACTAAAATAGACAAGTTATTTAAAATTTTTATTGTTGTTTTACAGTACTACTGTTTTGCTGTATTCTAAATTAAAATGCTCTTTAGTGAGACTTTCAGAAACATTAAAAAGTCTTACAGACTCCAAACTTTGAACAGTAGTGTGGCATATGTGCATTGTATAGAATTTTTTTAATTACAATACATGGATATTTGAATGTTAATCAAGGCATGAACAGATCAGTTTGATCATTTAAAGTACAAATCTCTGTCTTAGAGTAACTGGTTTTTTTTTGTTGTTTTGTGTTTTTTCCTATTTGTGTTACTACTGTAAAGCATAAAGTCCCCAAAAATAATTTAAAAATTATATCAACTCCATAACTTCTCAACATGATCCAAAATATGGCGACATATTAACAGACCAAAGACTTTACGAATATTAAAACACTTGGAACAATGGTTTAATGATGTGTTTACAAAACAAAAGAGAACTGTACAGTTAAAAACATAAAAGATTACTTTATATATTATAGATTATATATATCTATATATATAATAGATATATATATATGATATATATTATAGAAAACAACAAAATACAGCAGCAATGCATCAAATCTAGCATGTATCCTGATTCACATACTTATATTCTACACAATCATTCAGTTCTAAGCTACAGCGATGTAGCCGTTTAGCGTTCAGTCTTGGGTATATGTCGCTTGATAACAGGCCACGAGTGGCACTAGAGTTCAGGTCTGTAGTGATACTCAGAATCCAAGCAATCATCACTATTACAACAGTGAGTTACAGCATTCTGAAGGGAGATATAGAAGTACAATCTACTGTATGCGACAGGGTGAAAATGGAACACATTCCTTGAGCTTCAGCCGCAGGAAACATGGAAATGAGAGTATAGAGAGGGATTTCTTTTGAAATCAGTGACTAAAGCATTATGTACATAGTCTTTTTTTATCTTAACTTTTTTCTCTTTTGTTTTAAAAACAATGATAAGTTGGGCAGTGAAACTGATATCACATACATTGACATCCAAAAACATACAAAAATACTATTTCTTTAACCTACAGTAAGACAGTTTTGCAGTTAAATTCCATGCTGTGACAGAAAAAGAGCAACAGATCCAACGAACAAGAAAATGAAAAATGACAAAATGACTTTTTTCCCCCCCCATAAGCATCTCAGAAAAATACCAAAATATACATCTAAGCTTTGGAATTACTGAGGTTAGGACTACTGTCAGAGCTGGGTTCTGTTTCTTAATACACAAGCTGAAGGGTTTGGGAAGGAAGAGGAAAAAGAACAGAGTAATCTTTGGTATCTGCACTTGTAAAACATTTCATATTTGGATATTTTTGCTTTGGAATAGAGCTTATAGTTGCTTTTGACCCTCCACTCGGCATAAAACTATTAAGATCCATCTGAAAAGGGCCGTGTCGCACAGACGCCGCTTTTGCAGAATAGAGGACAACGATGCATAGTTGCACAGCTGATCAAACCAATTGAAATCATGATAGTGGAAACAGCAAAGCTAGATAAAAGACATCGACAAAACAGTGAAACCACGGGACGACGGCACCTAAAAGACGACTATGGAGAGACATTGCATGTTTTCTGTAGACAATCATAGAAACAGTGTTGCCTTGCTGCAGCCACAGAGTGGAACTCCAGAGGACAGTTTATCCTGAGCAGGTTGCAGTGAGCCCAGGACATCCTTCAGCGTGTATTAATAAACATCACCCAGCCCACGAGGGGTTACTTTAAGTCCTTTCCAGAAGCCGGCAGAGCTGTTTTGCTTCCTCTTTCTACTAAACCCCGCCCACTTGGCCACGAGTGACCAATGATCTAAAACTGCAAGTTGATAGTTGAGGCAGGGCACTAGAAGAGAGAGTTTAGTCCATACAATCACTTTGAAAGTCTTTGGTTACCACTGAGAAGGTGAGGAACAAGCAGACCGCTAACCCAGAAGAGCAACCGGCACAAACCCTGCAACAAATAAGGGTTATGGGGTTTATAAAGACGACGATTGTCAAATTATTAAAAAAAAGCTTTGGTATAAAATGAATAAGGAGCTATAGAGTGAACTTAAATTTGTGTTAAAAGCAAAATATAAATAAGTGGGATGGGCTTCTTATATGCATGAGCTTGTGCGGCCTTATGGGTATCCATCCGGTTCCTCACTCAATACTTTAAACAGACATCTGCAGGCTTCTGTTCTGGGACAGATCTTTTTTTTTATTATTATTATTTCATCTTTTGAAGTAGATTAAAGCAAGTTTTGAGTTATAAATGAGGTATACAACAGCTCCTTTATTCAGACCAGCTCTCGCTCGGCTCTCTGGTGCATGACCTCTTCTGCAACTATCCTATTTTGTCACTAGACTGAGGGTCTACAGCGGCAAACCCCGCTACAATCGTGAAACTATCCAATCACAAGTCAGAGCATCCACACACGCCAAAATCAAGTGGCGCAACAACTTCAAATTTACAGAGCTTTTGCCAGGTTCAACATCCTTGGATAAATCACATCCCAAACATCTCATGAGCACACATGTTAAAAAAGATATAATTTACAGCCAAGTGGTCAATTGCATCAAATGATGTATGATGCGTCCTTTTATCCACTTAAAAAAAAAAAATCCTGTATTTCCTACCAAGGAGTCTCACTAAAAAGTCTCACTTTTAAGATATGACGTCAGACAGAACCTCTCTAAAGTATTATCTTTCAAAGTAAATGCACCACTAGTGCCCCCTACATATCAGCTGGAGTTGAGTTATTAGTAAAGCTTTTAACAGGTATCCAACAGACTTGAATTTTACCTACAAAAAATAGGTAGCAACACTTCCAAAATATCACAAAACACAAATAAACTCACAGCGTTATTTTCATGGTTGATATGCACACCATGTGAGTTTTAACATTGGTGCATGCTCGGTTGCATCTCCTTTCACATGCGCGCACACACACACACAAATTCACAACCAAACAAAATCATCTCTCACATCAACATATTACAGTTTGCTACAATGTGTCAAACTCAGAAATAATAGTAAGGCATAAATGATAAATGCAAGTTTTTGTCAAACTACGAAAGCCAGTGACGTTGCTTCCTCATAATATACAAAAAAGGCATAAAGTAATTAAACTCAAATGATTGTTAAAAAGCAACATGGCAAATTAAATTCATAAAAAGCAAAGCAAAAAAAAATGAATTTGGTGCTATCAAGTCTGTTACATCAATGAAAGCTTGGGGCTTTCCTTTAGGAGCACCATCACAAGCCCCTCCCACTCAAACAATCCACATTTAAATGTGAGCCGGGCACACAACAGCCACTCCCACATCACAAGGGTGTGGTTGCAATTTTTGGTCTTTACTTTTTTTTTGTTTATTTTTTTATTTTTTAGAATAGCTATAATATAAATGAAGTAATTTTTTTTATTTTTTTTTCCTTTTAGTGAATAAGCATGACAAAAACACTACATTCAAACTAGATATTAGTTCAAATATAAAATATGAGCATCTTACATAAGTGAATATATATAGAATTTAGAAAAGAAGTTCTTTAATCTTTGAGTCATTCCTCAGATAAATATATCAGTAACTCCCCACAGTCCCGGTGACTACCGGGTCGTGACACTAATGCGCAAAACAACATAAATCTACATGTCCAGAGAGGCTACGTTGAAATTTCCGGACAGAACCAGCAGAATGAGCAGCAACAAGACCCAGCCGCAAAGACAAAGGCTTTTTTTTCTTTTTACTTTGGCAAGTAGGATAACAAAATATTCATTACAAGTTAACCTGGACATACCCTTAAGTAGTAGTAATAGTAGTACTTGAAATAGCAGTAGTAGACTTATGTGACATTATTATTATTACAGATTTTCCTGTTATACTTTGTAGTTTTACACGTTGGTCATTTTAAAATGGACTGTCAGAAAGAGCTTTTGTACATTCTGGAGTTGACTACTGGTGACTTTTGCTTAAAGTGAACCTTCCATGTAAGTGCTGCTGAGGTATTTCAAATCATATTAACAATAAAACACACATAGCGTCGCTAACGAACAGTCGTAACAAAAATTGACAGACAGGGCCACAGTAACGAATGACAAAAGGGACAGTAAGGGGAGACTCTGACCTCTTCGTCATCAAATTTAAAATGTGAGAGTGTTAAAAGCAATGCTACGGATGAAACAGTACTGTAATCCTCCCAGAATACCTGTTCTCCATTGTTCATTAACAAGAACAACAACAAAAAACAAGTCTATACAGTGTACCGGTGGAATACAAAAAATCCACATTCTTGTCAAATGAAGGCTTTTTAGAGCCTTTTGCACTTCCACAGGTTCTTTGGGGGAAAAAATTTTTTTTTTTTTTTTTAAAAAATTGGAAGAAAATTGTTTGGTTGGACTCTTGATATTTCTATTGCTATTAATTCGTCGAAACGCAGCATGGGTGTTGAGTCCTATGAGATTACATCCAGAACAAAGACTCGCCGTAAAGGTAAAAGAATGAAATAAAAGACACAGACTCCCAAAATCTCAACAGCACTTAAACACAAGGCCCTTAAGATTCTCTTTGGATCGTTAAACGCTCGGATATCGAGAGCTAAAGCAAGTTAGCGCTGCGCTAGAGAAGCTATATTTCTTCAAATTTGTTGAACAATGCGAGTCAAAAGAGTAGGGTTTAAAAGAAGTGTAATAGATGGTAAAGTTTGTCAGTAGTGAGTAGTGAAAGTGTGGTCAGCATTGCACTGACCCACACAGGCACAGCAGCTAGTGAGAAATCGACTTTGGTTCAAGCTTTACATCATGGCTGCATTACATTGGTAGGGAAAAACTAAACAGACCATCCGGCTAAAACCCCTAATTACGTTCTCACCTCTATATAACGGATATTTCAGGCCCGCTACTGTCCTCCATGGTACAGCCAACACATTGGGTTGGAGTGAAATTTAGAGAAGGCTCTCATTTCAGATTATGGCGGACTGAATCTGGCACCTTGCAACCACAAAGAAGGGAAAATGTTCAGAAAAGTCTGTTAGGTAAGAACACACTTTACTTTCACGTTTACAATTTTCAATTATCTGAACAGAATGGGAAAACGACTCCCCCATTTGTCTCACTCAAAATCCTCATCATTGACCAGCAGAAAGGACAATCCCAAACCTCAAACTGGTCCTTTGCTGTAGTATCACGCTCCTGCTCTCGCCTCGGATCTATTTGGTTAGTTTCACTGACACTACAAAATTGAGGAGGGACAGCCATCTCAAATAAAAGCAAAAAAAAAAAAAAAGGAGAACTATGTTTTCGTCTTTGGAAAAGATCAAAATATTGCATTATATTTCCTGTGGTCTACCGAGAGCCTTCGCTCATAAATATTTAGGCTTAAACTACGCTACAGTAGCAATATTCAGCAACAGGTATAACAAAGATTTTTGGTATATCTTGAAATAGAGGCAATACAAAGACCTCCGAAATAAAGACCTCTTAAAGCGTGACAGAAGTTCTGCTAAAAACAGAGCAGACTGCAGTTCTCAAATCCAGTTTTTTGGTACAGATACTGTGCACAAGTAGAACATCAAAGACCCTCAAAAACAAAAACAAACTTGAACATCATCCACCTAAACTTTATCTCGCTTGACCTACACCTTCACAATCAGGTGGTGATACCGTAAGTACATGCCATGTTAGGAAGACCGTGAGGAGGTTTACCTTACGTGGTTACACAGTCCTGACGCTAACGTTGCGAGCTCTCAGTTACTGAAGCTTCAAAGTAGATGGTACTGCTCAGTTACTTTTGCCCACGCCGAACAACTCCTCCTTGACGAATCATTTCATAATTCGTTAAAGCTTTTAGTATATTAAGTGAGCCCGTTACTGGGTGAGGATTCAGACCCAGACTAGTCTTCTGCTACGGAGTAAACTACGAAATGATATGAAAACAATATCTGAAAGTGTTTCACTAGAAAGAAAGGCCAGTCGAACGATTCCTTAAAGCAATGAAACCGCATCACAGCCGCTTATTACTCCATTTAAAGCCTTGTAACCACATGTTAGTAAGATACTGGACATAAAGCTAACCCATTGTTTGATCAAAATAAATCATGTGCATCTAAAAGGAAACGTTCCACGGGGACAGGATCTCCAGTGAAATCATAGACAGAACATTTTTCTACAGTGAGGAAGAGGAGGTTACTGTCAGCAGTAAGAAGGTATCATTCAACACAGAGTAAACAACGTTTTTTGGTTAAAAGCATTTCAGAAATACCTCTGAAAAGGTTTCATGTGAAAATGGGAGAAAAGAGCAAGTTCGCTGAAACGAATATGTCTTCGCGTCGCACAGAGACTTGGCACAATGTCCAGGGAGGCTTCTGCTCTCCTGATGCAAGCTCTATGGAGACGCCAACATTCGCTTACGGTTGATTTGGTTGAAGTCAACCCATCAGTGAGGTCCAAACATCGCAGATTAAGGTGTAAAGTTAGAACATACAAACTTAAACATTAAAATAATGTTAAAACAACATTAAATCCTATTTAAAAGGTTTGTATTTGGTGGTAGCAAGAGATTAAAGAAAAACTTGGATAGAGGAAAGGGGTCTAGGAGAGGAGAGGAGTGGCTAAAGCTTTCACTGGGCCTTAGAGGCCGTGGTGATGGTGGAGGCGGCCATAGTTGCTGTAGTGACAGCGCTCTGGTGGGCATCGGCGGTGATGTGCAGGTTGAGGGCTCCGGAGGACCCTCCCGCAGACACCAGGCTGACCGGGTTACTGGCGAGCAGTGACAAGTTCTGAGGGTTCAGAAACAGCGGTGCTGTCACGAGGTTAGGGGTGCTGCCGGCGCTGGTGTTGGCAAACAGAAAGTTCCCGCTCCCATCCAGAGATGTAATGGGCAGAGTGCCACTAGATGCCAGAGCTAAAGAGACAATGAACAACATTTTAACTCCAGGTGTTCAAAATATTGAAACAGTCATCATTGAGCAGAGGCCTATAACAAATCAAATTACTAGAACAGAGATGCAGCGATATAGAAATTTCGACTGTTAAGATGAATCTTCTGACTGTTCTTCACATACCCAGCCTCTTGCATGTTCATTTATGAAACATTTTAGCTAATTTATGCATTCAGATACCGACAAAGGTGTAGTACTATTATACGTTTTGTTTGTTTAAAAAAGTGAGGTCTATTTTTTAACAAATTAGCCTTTCTATTATGTTACCAATTATATCGACCAAATCAGATTGATACTCATCATTAAAAAATTAAATATTATTATTGTTGTTAGTATTAGGAACAATTTTCATAGTTTTCTTTTTATATTTATTATTATTATTCATAATAATGAAATACACTATTATTATAAAAATAATATAAATAAGAATCATCATAATCTTCTATTAAAGAGTTTTTAAAAATCCATAAAACCTAATGCACTCAGATGATCACATGAACTTAAGTTAAATACAAAAAGGTTTGCACTGTATGCAAATATGTTGTTTAGAATATTTTCATTGTATGCAAATAAGTCCTTTACTATCTTGGAATTGTATGCAAATATGTTGAATGCAGAAAGCTTTTGAGAGTGTAGAGTGATACAAGTGTTACCAAAACATCTGTTTTACTGCCACATATTCATCTTGCTGGTGATGCCAAGATTAATAAGCACATGCAGAGCCATATTGTAAATACAAGTGTACTTGCCGCTCCACACACCTTGGATTGTGGCCAAGGTGCTGTTGCTCATCAGTGCTGGACTCAAAGCGCTCCCGAGACCACCGGGTGCCAAACTTAGAAAAGCCCCGCTGCACAGGAAACACCAGAGAATAGTATTAAACACACAGATGTCCAATCACAAGCTTGAGGTCGATGCTCTTTCAGAGAACTAAAATGACACTTACCCAGGAGTGAACTGTGAAGACGCCATGAGCCCAGGATTGAGGCCTGCGGCTGCAGCCATGGCAGCGATACTGATGCTGGTGGGCAGCTGGGCGGCTCCTTGCAGAGCGGCTGAAAGGCTGGGCGCTGCCACCATCACCTGCCCAGTGCCCAGAGTTGGCGTCACCGTCTCCTGAGCTGAAGTGTGCCCTGAGGAGGACGTCTGCGCTGCAGTGGGAGAAGGGCTGAGTGAAGGAGAAGATGCTGCGGTGGTGATCACAGGTGCAGTGTTAGTGGTAGCCGAGCCAATAGTTGTGCCTGGAGGAAGAAAAGGCTCTTTTAAAGATTGTGAGGTGAACAATATGAATGTTTTTGGACATTTTTAGGCTTTTCCTGCCTACCAATGAAACCGACACTGGAGACACTAGTGCTGGTGAGAGGCAAAACTGGGTTTACAGTCATCGTAGTCGGTGTGTTACTGGTCACAAGACTTGCTGTACTCAGTGCCTGTAACAGGGGAAAGAAGGTTAAGCACTATTTTCAGCAGTCAGATCTGCTGTGATGAATGAAGGGAGGCAGTTTGCATGTCGTGTACCAGAGGTGTGGTGGGAGAGAAGATTGCTTTGATAGGAGTGCTGATGGCGCTGCCACTGCTGGGTGGGTTGATCCTCTTCTCTTTCTGTCTGCGGTTACAGAACCATACTCGGATCACCTCTTTCTCCATGTTGAGCTGGTCCGCGATCATGGTGATTTCCTCAGAGGTAGGTTTTTGGTTCTGCTTGAAAAGGGCAAAAGCACAAGAAACGCCCTTACGGCAAAAACAAATCACAAAGACCTACAAGCCTTCAGTCCATGGTCTGAGGAGGTAATAATTCAGCTGGAAACTTTTAAGTTGAGACAATATCAAATGTTTAAACAAGAGTCTTTGAATGTATGGTTCTTTAAAGAAGGGGCTGAATGTTGTGGGTGTTCCGTTTCTTATAATGTAAGAAGGTAGAACGTACAAACATTTTCTGTAGTTCTCAATTTACAGAGTTTTATATTACACTGTATTATTTATTATTGGTATTTATTAAAATTATAATAATATATCATATAATAAATTACATTACATTACTCTACTAATAGCAACAAATACAATTTAATACAAAACTATGTAAACTGAATTATAGAAAATGCTAATATAGGTAGTAGTAATCATAATAATAAGTACACACTACTACATAAACAACACTAATAATAGTAAACAAAAAAAAAAAATAATAAGTAATATAAAAGCGTGTTAACTGAATTAGAGGAAATTTAATTATTTTACCATCTTAATATATACATAAAAATATTATAAATAATCATCATAATTGTATTACAAAATATTTTACCAACCTAATTGCAGTTTACTATTAAGAGTGTAAGATAACTTACTGTATTAATAAATTATTTTAAATCATAGTGCAATTATAATAAAATGGAATATAAATCTGGGATAAATTACAGAAAATATTAATGAGCGTAAATAATAATAATAATTTAATGTACATTAATAATAATACAATACAATGAATTGCAGAAAATATTAATTGCATTATTAATAAACACTAATTCAACATTTAATTGATAGTTCCATCACATTGTCACTAAAAACCAGCTGAAGATTTTGTGCCAGTAAAACTTTAATAACGGCTCATCAAATAAGCTCTGATGCGAGATGTCGCTCACCTCCAGAAAGCTCTTTTCTAAGGCCACTCTGATGTTGGTCTCAATGCTGGTCCTCTTCTTGCGGCGGCGGTTCAAACCCTCCAAGCCCAGCCCAGGTGAGCCAAGAGAGCTGGGACTGGACAGGGCCTGGTCAGACGTCTGGTTCTCTGCACAAACAGCGCACACAAAAGCACAAAGAAGGAGTGATATAAGCACCTGTGCCAAACAGCACTGCAGATGTGCCTCGAAGCATCAGCTCTACTACTTAGCAACATTATTTAAGTAAAACATTAGCTTTATATTTAAAAAAAAACGACAGAAAGGAGAGCTGAGACCTGCAGTACTCTGAGAGGAACTCCAAAACGAAAGAGGAATGCGACTGGAATCTTCATATTCTTTCTAACATTCTTCATGGAATTCAATGTTATTTTGAGCGAGGACGGCAAAGGAGAGAAATGGCTCAGAGCAGAGAAAATACATACCTGCATCATTGAGCCATTTTTCAAGCAGAGGCTTCAATTTGCACATGTTTTTAAAGCTCAGGTTCAAGGCCTCAAAGCGAGAAATGGTGGTTTGGCTGAAGTCATTTCCATAAAGTTTTCCCATGGCAAGGCCAACATCCCCCTGATACAAGCAACACAATAGCATTAAAGTTTTGAACTCTGAAAAAGTCAGGCAGAATTTACAAGTCACCGTATGAGTCTCAGATGGAGGAGAATGCAAATAATTAGAAATAATTCACATTCTGTGATGACCTGGATGATTAAATACCATCGGAGACTCCTGAATAGTGAAATCAACAACAGCGTGCAACAAGACAAACTGTGTGACGAGGGAAGTCCCGTTTACCTGCGTGAAGCCCAGTTTGATACGTCTCTGTTTGAAGGTCTTGGCAAACTGCTCTAGCTCCTCCAGGTCACTGGGCTCCTCCAGGCTGGGTGTGTCGATGTGCTTTGGTGTCATCTGGCTGTGAGGAAGGGATTGGATGGGGGTCGCTGCTATCGTGCGTGTGGGTGTAGCAGGCTGTGAAGTGGAAGGAAAAAGGTGTTTGGAATGTATGCAAATCCACTCTTGTAGATGTCTAACAGATTTTTCAAATCAAAATCAAAAATAATCTAGATGATGTGTACAAATGGATCCAGTGGGTGATTGGGATACCCCTGACCTGTGTGGCAAGTGTGATGCTTGGCTGGGTCTGCAGGAGGTTGGCTTGGCTTTGAGGTAGTTGAGTTAGAAGGTTCTGGGCCTGCAGGAGACCTGGTTAGAGCAAAAGGAAAGACGAAACAATCAGATAGGCTGATCACATGGAGGAACGGAGAGATCCAAGAAGGTTAAGACGACACGAGACTCACTCTGCTGGCCCTGTGGCGTCTGCGAGATGATGAACTGCGCAGGCTGCAGCTGTGCTGCGATGGGGTGGCCCGGCTGGACCAGCACAAATTGCTGCAGGTTGAGGTTCTGCTGCTGTTGCAGCTGCTGTAACTGCTGTATTGTTCCACACAAACACAGAGTGAGAAGAACCTTAGTATGTGTACTATACCAATATATACACAGTATACCACTATACCAAGTGCACCAGTTAAGCTATGACTGCCATGACAACCTCACCAATTAAAACGAGTGGGGTTCAACAGTAAAGATGTTTTAGATATTATTGGAAAAATAAATGTAGCTGTTGCCATGACAATCAGCAAAGTAAAACATTTAGGCATATGATATAGCGTTTTCTGCTATTTTTATCCTAGTGGAAATGCCTCCTCTTTAAATTTGCCAATTTAAAAGTGTTCAAATGCACCTTTTTTATTGATTGATTTAATAATTTCATTTTGGGTACTTTGATTCTCTATACACTTCAGATGCAACTTCCTTTGTATAAATAGCTGAAGGGCCTGGATAAGAAAATGTTAATGTTTTTTCATAATTTGTTGCATTTTAACTATGTATATATAAATTTCCATGTAACAGAGAGAACAAGAACCCCCCCCCCCCCCCCCCCCAAAAACCCATAAAACTTTGCAATACTTTACATTAATATACAATATCACCTCTTTTCCTAGTCTTCTATCAACACAGGTCCAAGTCCACCACATTTTAAGAACAATTTGAAAGGTCCCCAAACTCCATCAAAAATTTTATATTTATCCCTTAATATGTTATTTTTTCCATTGACATATTTGTTACCATTTCTTTCAGCCAACGTCCTTTATTTGGCTAAATGTTAATTAAAAATACACTTCGCTTCTGACACTTGAGGCATTCTCAGGACAAGTTAACAAGAATTTACTTTTAGAGTCCTTTCGTTAATGTCTGTCATCCATTAGTTTTGCCTTTACTGAAATGCCATTCATTCAAATGACAATATAATATTGAAAGAATGGTGTCGCTACAATCAAATAAAACAAGGCCATTTCAGTACTGAGACTCGGATGAATGAAACTGCGGCTCTCTTACAGGTGTGATCTGGATGGGTTGGGAGAGGGGCATCTGGGTGAAGGGGGTGGCAGCGGAGGCAGAGATGCTGGCTCCTGTAGTGCTGCTCTGCTGGCTGGCTGAATGCTGCACCGCTGCTGCTAAGAGCTGAGCCTGAGCCTGCTGCAGCAATAACTGCTGCTGCGCTGGAGTCAAAGTCAACTGCAAAAAAGAGAGCGAGACAAAGAAACAAAGACAAGAATTAATTTAATCTCTAATCATCATATTTGGCACTAGACCCATTTCTATAAAATTCTCAAGGTGGAAATTACCCCGTTACTCACAAAGCTTTACCCTGGATTCAGCGTGTTTATTTACTAAATGGCAGTTGCAGATGTTGCCATTGTCGAAATGTGCTATTTACAGTTAGCCATGATTAATTATATTAAATAACTATATCAACCTATACTAAAATTCTTGAGTGTGCATGATTTTAAACATTTCCTTAAATCCTCAATTTGTGCACAAAGTAGAACACAGTGAAATTTCAGTGTCACTATATAACAGGTTTATATCTATATACCACACTGATAGTTTAATTGTGACAAAAATGCAATGACACTAAAGCCTGTCCAGGTTCTAGGTCGGCCAATCAAAACAGCAAGGACTTGCAGCCTGAAGTCAAATATATTTTTGTGCTATTGACAAGTAAGGGTCAACCTAAAGGTGATTTTTCAAGTCACAAAAAGGCTGTACAGGATGAAGAAAATGAGGATGAATAGTGCCGTACTATACTATGAACAGGCAACATGTTATTTTAACTTATTTTTAAATAATCATGTATAACAGTGGAACTCCTCATGAAAAACTGCATTACCCACAATTCTGCACATTTTAGAACATTTTAGCTCATGAAGCAAATTATGTAGTCAGTCTGCCTTAGCTCTGAAAAGTTTTAAATATTTATATATGAATAGTTTACAATAAATGTATAATATATTGTTTATATAGCTATAGTCAACAGATTTTAAACAATAGCTGTATATTTGGTGATGTTAATTGCAATACTTCATGGGATTGATGTTCTTTCCCTTACTGTTTTTTTGTCAAAATGTAAATTGTTTTGCTACAAATCTATGTTTGTAATGTAATTCACCTAGTGGCTGGTTTGGTTTATGGCTTTTAACTCTTTAACAAAGACTTTTAAAATCTCTATGGAAAAATGAATTGGGAAAGACACGTTCGGAGCCAAGAGCGCTGAAAAAGCAGACAGGCACTGTTGTACTCTTTTGCACAATAAGGTTCATAAGTTTTTCTGGTTTAAACGTTCCAGTTTGGTGGCAGAAGCAAATAAGGATTAATAAAGAGGGCTTTTTACCTTTTGCTCAATCTATGTGGAAATGGGGGCAGAGAAAGCAAATACAGAGGAAGACCATCCCAAAATTCCTCTCCGAAATCAAATGTGTTTTGTTCGACGCTCACGTACGGTGATATAAATATACCGCAGCCTTCTGAGACTTCAAGCGGAGAGCAAAGCGGGTATGCTAATTAATGAAACTGTTATGCAGTACATGTAAATTCTGCATAGATTTGCATATTCTCAACCATCTGTTTCCGAGCAACTGCAGAGCAGCTAATTAGCATATGGGGCCCAATAATTTCCCCTGTAACCAGGAGATAGCATGTTGTGCTTTAAATCTCTAATCTTCAAAGTTACGACAAATCTCACACATTATTTTCGAACAGACGCAATAATGCATGACATCAGGTGGAAAGATTCTGCAGTCACTCTGAAAGATAATGACACACGCAGTTCAAGACAGTGGCAGGTTTGTGACTCAGACACGGGCCCTGGGGACATCTTTAAATACCTATAGCTCTTTCATCCATGTCACAGACCACAAATGTGTGTGAGAGCTCAGAGAAAAAGATTATACCTGTTGGAGCAAGGCCTGTGCGTGTGCGTTGGTGATTGCGTTTGTTGTTTGCACAGTCTGCCTCTGAAAGTCCAGTCCATTTGTTTGGGCACCTGGAAGAAGAAAAGCAGTCAATGCTACAATAGATCAGAGCCACACAAAAAGGTCTTTTCAACCAAGTTATTCAGCTCCATGGCCTTTCTTATTTCAATCTTTAAAAAAAAAAAAAACCCCGCTCTGCGATACATATTGAGAGACATTGTCCTAAATGTTCAACCTCAGTCAAAGCAGCACAAGTGACCCTTTACAACTTAGATGTAAAAGAAAGTTGCGTTAGAAAGATCAAGGCAAAAGATCTGAGCAGACTACTGGAGAAAATATATAAACATGCAAGTTAAGGAGCCAACGGTTCCTTGGGTAACTCACCAGTGTTTTCGTCCCCGCTCTCCATTGTACATTTACTTGTTTCCGATGGATTACTCATTCCAGAATCTGGCGACCCAGCGGCAGAGATATGGCTCGAGGATGCTGCCGTTTGCTCTTCAAAGACCCACTATCAGTGACTTGCAAAAGCTGACTGGACGCAAAGCACCCGTTGTAAAAAAAAAATTAATCCAAACCATGACCCAATATTTTTTCAAATGAACACTTCAAAAATATTCCTACTTAATATGCTACACAGAATGTCTCAAAGTTTTGTTGAGAGAAAATTAACAAATCTGAATGCTGTAAATTAACAAACCAACAACTTTGACTACTCAACACCAGATAGCATAGCATCATACGGTAAAGCAGATCTTAAAAGGTTGTTGCCGACCACAAACATCACTCACCAGCAGCTGCTGCACCTGCCTTGTCAAGCGTCTGGAAGAGCATCACAACAAACTTAGCACCACTTTCGCAGACAACCCTCAACAGCAAAGACGTCTCTCTCTCTGTGTAACTAAACGGTTTGGAGTGGAAAAACAACACACGTGCAGAGCACAGCTAAGCTTCAGTGAAACTGTGGCTGCCTTTCTCTCAGTCTCTCCGGCTTGCTTGGCTCTCTCTCTCACTCTCTCTGTGCCATGATTGTCATAACACCTAGAGTGTGAAGTTCGTTTTCATTCTGGAACGGAACAGAAGCGAAGCGGCTGCCAGCGCCATAATAAAGCATAATCAGTATGCAGCTGATTAAAGCCATATGCAAATCTGCCTCACTTCATTAGCCGAGCAACACTTTGAAGTCCTGCAAGCAATTCATTTCGCACGGCGCTCTGAGAGCTTTCTCCCTAATTTAAATGTTCATAAATATTTATCATCTCATTAGCATATTAATTGGATCGCTTTGGAGGGAAAAAGGAGGAATGGAAAAAAAATCCAGTGTCAATGCACAAGCCCAATTACCTACGGAGCACTGGTTAAATTAGGTGAAACAGGTGAGCTTTCTGTCAATGCGATCAAAGCGGCGAGGGTGGTATCTGGACAGCAGGTTGCGTTCAGAAGCATTTCTTATACATTCTAAGCACCAGAGGTTGCGGATGATGGAGCTGTTCGGGAAGTAAATTACTTGCCATTCTCCACCATCCTATTCACACAGCCCCCTGTGGCCCAAACACTTCAGGGATCAAATTCTGTGACTTCTGTAGCCGTATTGTCTGGAAAAGAACATGAAGTCTGCTTTGCATATCCAGATTAACTGTGCACCTCATTAACTGATATTTTCAGAGCTTGGCCTAATTACAACAGAGATTTACACATTAGAACAAAGATCTTACAGAGTAAGCATAAAGAAATCCGCCTATCCAAAAGGAAGTATTGCTGACACTTAAAATACTTTTTCAGAGCGCTAAACTTTACTCAGACAACAGCAGGATTACAAGACTAGCATAATCCAACAAAACAGCTATAGTTTCATAGGTTATAGCTGTTATTTTTGTTTAACTTCTTATCCAAAGAGAAACTTAGTTTAATGGCAAAACTAACCTGGAGAGTAATATTCAAATTAGCAAAAAACATTTCCTCAATTTAATGCAAATATTATACTTTATAAACAGGCATTTGGGGCATTTTATGGAAAAAAGGACTGAATACAGCACAGAGGACAAAACTATTTCAATATTTCATTACCAGCAAGCAGGAACAAATAACATTATCCATATTCAAATTGTGCATTTGAAAACACATTACATTTGAGTTTCAGAGAGGAACAGATGAAAAATTAAAGACACTTGATAGTATGATGGAAACCATTCACAGATTACAATTATTTTCACTCATATATTATAATTTAATATGACAAAACCATTTTAACTGGACAACATGAAGTCACTCCAATCTGCCACATAGAAATACAAAGAGGATTGTTGCACATAATTCTCGAAGGCTGGCAAAAACCACAAACTCTCACTTGATTTTAGGTCTATAATCATCCTTTCTCTCCCCCGACCCTCGCAGCCGCCTTAAGTTAACACGTGACTTTCTTTTGGGGTTAAAAAGAAAAGCACCTGCAGGACCAGGGACATATCTACATGTTCACATCAGCAGAGCATGAAGAAAAACTCAATAAAAAGAAAAAAATACAGGCAGATGGTCAAAGTGAGATGCAAAGTGCCATGAAGTTTCACTACTATGCTTGAAAGGTGTCAGTTACTACAAAAATAAAATTAAGGATTCATGCAGGTAATTTACACCATAGGTATGAGCTGTGGATACAGGAAACAAACAAGTTTCAGCACATCATTGTCTCTAGGCCCTACACACAGAGTGAAAATGTTATCAGTTTAAAAGCAGGGTCTGTTACACCTGATTCCTTCAGGACATGTCTAAAGCCAAACAATTATATGCTAATTTAAATTACAAACCAAATAGTTCTCATGTAGTCAGATAATTCATGTTACATGAGAGAAGGGTGATACAATAGATTTCAAAGCAGATTTAAAAAAAATAATAATAATGTGGTAAAGTTTATCTTGTAGTGAGACATCAGGGTGAAACATAACATAAACATAACATTTTCAACAGTAAGCTCTGGTCTTTGATTTGATGAGCCAAGACATTGTTTTGCCTTAAATGTAAGATACTCTATATTAATTACAGGAACAACTGTAAAAAAAGCAATATTACAGGGTGGGAAAAATGACCAAAATCTTTAACCCAGATATGCGTCATGTTGTTACTGTTAACTAAAACCTTTGGTAAATGAAATAAAACTGAAATAAATAAAATATCAATATTAGATGAAAACTTAGAAAAATTACTAAAAACAAATGAAGTAAATTAGAGCTAAACAACTAACTAATAAAAACAAAAGCACATAACATTAGTTTAGAAAATTACAATTAAAATGAAAATTTAGAATATAAAATAAAATCTTATTCAAGGCATTAGGAAATATTATAATAGAATATAATCAATACTGAAATAATTCTGGCATCATTTTCATTATAGCAGTAATACACCTATCAGTAATTATATTATTACTACACCAAAATGTTATAAACTGAATCCAAATCTTTTCAGATTTCATAATCCTCAATTTAACCACAAAAAAAAAGATAAACTTCAATTGTTATGCATAGCCTATATCCAACTTTACCCACATAAAGCGATATTTACCATAGAAAGCTTTAAACTGCCAAAAGTGGACTATTACAAACATTACCGTTATGAATTTCTGTAAAGCTGATAAACGAATAAAACCACCAATCATGAATTAGTTCTGAATATCAGCTCAACAGTGAATATCTGTAACTCGAACGTAGATACAAAACCACGTCACGATTAAGAGTTATATTAATGATTGTAAGCAATATGATAACTAAAGTACTAAAGACTATTTGTCACTAGGGATGCAGCGATTAACCGTTTTCACGATTAACCGTGCTTTAAAATGTCACGGTTAATTAATCGTAAAGGTTCCGCTAAACCGAGTGTTTCTGTTACACGGAACGGAACTGTTGCAGCTTGCGCAAAACAAAAAAAGTTACAATAGCAGTGCACCAGCTTAAAATGACGTGCTTATCAGAGGCACGGAGCTACTACATGCATTAGATGAACTGTGACAGAGGAACTAAACAGCGAAGCTTTATTTCCACCAGAGAAATGACTGAAGTCGATAGTGTGGGAGTATTTTGGGTTCACCAAGAATGACCAGGGTGTCATTTAGATATTGCTGTAAAAAACTGCTGCTAAGCTAGAGCGAATACATAAGGGATAATGCACGGCTTGCTGTACATTTAACTATTTTAATGCACGACGTAAAGGCAAGAACCACCTAACGCGAAGCTACAGCTCGTTAGCTCAGTATTCTGCCCGCTTCAGATCAGAAAGATGAAATAGTGTGGTAAGATCACATTTATTTGAATTAATTAATTATAACATTTAGCTACTTAATTAATTATCGATGTGAGAATGAGAGTCCGACGGGAGAGAGAGAGAGAGAGAGAGTTGACAGTTGCCTGTGTGAATTAGCCTACATGTGTCTGTGCGTCTCTCCAGTAGGCTATTTAATCTACTTTATTCATAAAAGTCACGGGGCAGCATTCTCAACAAGTTTGTGTCCTCCTGAATGTTTGTACACGTACGCAGCACGATCTCCGATCTCACAAACCAAAATAATAGACATGATTTTCTCAGGCCACATGTAAAATCATATGAATTATTATAAAGATTATTAAAATGAATACGTATGGATGACAGTTGATTACAATATTTCAGTTTATTTCCATCATTAGTAACAGTTTCCCCTGTGGGACAAATACAGTTAATATTAGTCGTATATGAATAATAGGCTACTTCATTAACTTTATTATTTACTATCCCTGTTGTAGTATTATTCACAAGTAAAAACCAACAATATTTTTTTTTTTACCATGTTTCCAAATTCTCTACCCCAAGTCCAAAAGAAATGTAAAGAATGTACAAACAGAAAACATTAAATACTTTTGTGATCTAATTCCATTTGTTATTTTCAAAAGAGAAATACTGTCATGGATGTTTACAGAGCAGAGGTCACCTTTTTTAAATTCCAATGGGAGAGATGGACTTTTGTTTGTCTTTTGTTTATTATTATTTTTTGCTGTATTGTTGGTTACTGTGTTATTTCTGTTTCAAAAGCCAGCAATAAATAACACTTTAATATCTAAAAATTGTTCATGTGATTTTATACATTAGTAACGTTGGGAAATGAATAAATGCATAATAATAGTCATAATTGTAAAACCGTGATTATTCCTCAGACAATAACCGTACCAACAAAATCTATAATCGTTGCATCCCTATTTGTCACAAGAGAATAAAAAATAGCAAAATGCCTTTTTGGCCGCGTTAACGGATGATAAAACACCGTTAAACATTAGGGCTGGGTAAAAAATTGATATCTCTATTATGATCGATTCTCATTTTTACGAAACGATATGGATTCTTAAATCCCAAGAATCGATTACTCTAGCCTGTTTTCAGTTAATGGACGGAAAATTGAAGGGCACTTCCCATCCAATATATTGCAATAAGCATTGTGCTTTGGTACTTTTATATGAAACAAAGTCTCAGATTTCAAATTCTGTCATTCTAGTGCTGTATTTAAACAATTAAATGCCGTTTGGAGCGTTAATGTGTCGTGGCAATCGCTGTAGCGCCCTCAGCCAACAGAAGCACTAGTCAGCGCTAGGCGCACGTGAGCTGTCATCTCCTCAACATTAATACCAGCGTTCAGCACAAAATAAAAATGATAAACTCCGAAGGTAAGTTAAAGAAAGGTACACTTTTACAAGCCATATCTTGTCTCAGTAATCGCTCAATTCATGTGGTTCAGCCTCGCAAAAGATGTTCATATGGCTAGTAACAACTCACCTAAGTCAAATTTACCTCAGAAAAAACATAGTTGGGGACCATAAATCATTAGTCAGCTAGCAAATAAATAAACTGGTTAGAGACGGGGCCTTTGCTAAAATATGCCACCATATAACATAGTCATATAAAATTTTACTGTTCTCAATGTTTAATGTTTGAAAATTCATCAAGGTTTTATGACAGTCACCATTATGTTTTATATTTCAAAAAAAACGAATTGATTAAGAATATTATGTAATTGTATTTTATTATTTTAAAACACTTCAATGAGTATAATTTGAAAAATCAGTCAATTTGAAATTCAAATTATAAGGAAATGTATTACCAACTGACTCATGTATATTTTACAGCATTAGTTGAGAGATTTTTTTTCTTTGAAAATTTGGCCGGTTACTGTACTGACAGGGCCAGGAGAATTAATTCGACATTGAATCGAATCGGTAATCGAATCGAAAGCTTGTGAATGAGAATCGAATCGTGAAATTTGTGTCAAAAACCAGCCCTAAAATGACTAAATACTATGGCTGTGAATCTTTGGGTAGACAGCGATTCGATTCACGATTCATAGGTTTTCGATTCGATTCAAGAACGATTTTTGCAAATTCAGAAAGATTCAATTCAATTTCTATAGAAATCGCGATTCTTCGCGTTTTTAATCGATTACTGTCCGAAATCGACGATTCAAAAATCCATGTTCAAGATCGATGCATTGCATCGTCAGGGTTTGTAATCGATGCATCGTTAAAACAAGTGAATCGTTACACCCCTACTAAATACACAAGCATACAGCTTCTGGAACAATAGTGGAGAAGCTATGCTCTATTTGAGGATCGTCTGGCAATTAGACTAGCAAATAAAGCTGGCATAATGCCTGCATACATCTCCTTGAGCAGACAGACTGATAAAACGTTACAGAAACACCGGCTGTGCTACAAAGTATCAATTTGCCACAACTGGACTGGATACATTGTATAAACTGCCGTCAGAGTTCCATTTTGGCACGTTCCACCATCCTTCGACAATGAAATGGATTCATTCTGATAGAATATGCTGAACAGCGCATTCTGAGCTCTAGAAGGCCCACATGAATAACATAACAGGGCTACACGCCTGCAATGGGCACAAAAGGCAACAGAATAGGCATTAAAAAAAATCACGCCGTCTCCTAACTGTACACCAAGCAAGCCCCAGCTGCTCTGCTCTTTCATATTTTCACCGTAAACACGTTGCGCAGACGCCGGCTGATTGCGAGCGAATGAATATTCAAAGCTTTATACGTGGGATTGGCTCACGGCACAATACAGCAACACAATGCCGCTGGAGTAGCATTAGCCGCTTAGCATGCACACAGCAGCCTTTAGTTATGATTAACTGTAAAATTCTAACAACCTCTGACCGGGGAAAGTGCAAAACCCCGCGAGCTGTAGCCGATTATGACTAATAAAATATGCAAAGCGGCGATTTCTCGGCGGCGGTATGAATATGTAACGCGGCTGCTCCACTAACACAAAGGAAGCATTTTCCTTTAATTTAGCCGTCGCACTGCATCGCCAGTTTCACCGTCGCACAGACAGAGAATTATTCCCCGATACGTTTATTTAAAGGGTGCATATGAATGCAACATCGGGTTTGAGTATTTTGTTTACGCTTTCCCTACCGCGCTTTACTGGGTTGAGAGAAAGAGTGTTTGAATATGAATATGAATATGTAAAATGCAGTAATGATTACCTGGTCCTGAACTCTCATCTTGACTCGCTGCTCCTCCGTCCGCCATTTTGAATATTTAAGCCCAAATCCTCAAAACACAATACAGAGGCTCACCGATGCACTCACTAACACACACAGCATCAGCATGGCAGATCTGAGAGTTCCCATCAGATCAGTGCGACTCAACTCACCCAGAACCAGCTCCAAAGGACACGCTGACATTGATCGTTAACTATAATTACACTTTCAACTTTTAAAAACACTTTGGACATATGTCCATGCATGCATGCGTTATTGGTCATGTGCAAAAAACAAAAGAACGGGAGAAAAGCTTTGTTTTATGAACAATGTAGTGAATTAATAAGAAAGAAAGAAAAAAAGCTTACAGAGACAATATGTTTAAGTGTCCATTTTACAAATTAATTTTAAGCACTTTTTAATCACAATTTAACCACATCTCACATATTTTATAAAAACTGTATTATTCAACTATTTTTTTAAAATAACAGTACATCGTGCTACAAGTTAATATAAAATAATGCAATAAATAATAAATAAAGCTGTATAACATACTGAAAGACCAAAATGCCATGACTGCTTCTGTACTTACTGAGTCACATATGACTGTAAAAAAGCAGATGAAACACTATTTAAAAAAAAAAATTATAAAAGCAATTTTACAAAAAAGGGGGGAAACGAGGAAAACGGGAAGGACGGGGGAACATTGGGAGAAGGAGAAGGGGACGAGAAAATTTGTCTATTTAGATTATTTTTGAAAATGTTACAAATTTTAATTCCGTTACCAAAAATATTAATTTATAACATATTCTTTACTGAATCTGCAGAAATGATCCGGAAAGGAAAACAGAGTAAAGGGGCTTAAATGAAATAGCCTATATGGACTAAGATCCCCTGTGAGAGCAAGTCTGTGTTTTGCTGGACGCTCATGGTGGCTGGTAAAGGCCTGATAGTTCTTTACCAAATGGAAAAATGACCTGTTCACAAAGTGCCTCTATTTCAGTTATGTCTCCTGGACTACCATCTGCTGGTTTTGTGTCGGCAAAGCACACAGATGGGAATTACACATACAGTTAACGACCAAAACATTTAGATGGGTTGTCCAAGACATTAAAAAATACAATCTTTTTAATATTACTTAAACAATAACATAGTAAACCTTCTGCTTTATCAAAGTGTATTGTAAACAGTTCATCCTGAAGAAAATGCAGGGAGGCTTCAAAGCTGTAAAACTAATATGTCTATCTTGATAGCTATGTGTAAACATCAATTCCCCTTGCAGGTCAGTTAATTTTCCAAGCATATGACTCCTAATCGGTACTAATATAACAGGCTGCATTTTGGAACTAAACCGAACTTGTAAAACTTTGAAGGTATCGAAGGGGGATTATAAGAGTCAAAAAGCTGAAATCTCCCAAGGGTGGTGAAACCCACACAATTCTACAGGAATTCACGAAGCCAAAAAAAAAAAAGATCAAGTTCAGGGTCGAGCACACCACCAGGAAAGAGCACCAAACGGACGATAGAAGATGGAACGACAATGTATATAAACAACCAAATAATATATAAAATTACCTGAGAACCCCATCATTGCAGTTGTGATTGGAAAAACGACAAAATGACCAACACATGGAAGCTGATTTTTGAAAGGCCTGGTTTAATATCAGGTGGGCGACGCGGGTTTCCTGGGACATTCACAATGAGACAGCACAGTCAAGTTCACATACAATGCCATAGGTAAGATAAACTGTTTGTGTCAGGATTTGTTTTCTTGTCAGGTCTCTATAGTAACATTTGTTTAAAGGATTGCTTTCAAGTATTAATGTCTTGTTCTCACACAACAAAGAGGGGGCTACAAAATGGACGGAGTTTTTTCAAGCTCTATGTCATATTTATTTACAGAGACCCAATACACAAGCTCAGCAGACTTATGCATTCTAAAAAACCGTAAGTATTAAGGTCTGACCAGAAAATGAAGTACATTATGTATCGCACCACACCGAGTGTACTGATAACTATACTAAGAGTTTGTGTATTTTTGTTGTTATAATTTGGAACGTGAGCACATTTCCAAATGTAGAAAGGAATTTTACTAAATGATTTTCCGAGGTCAGTTCCCTTTAATTGTATCGTTCCCTTTTATCCTTAAAATCAATTTCCTTTCAAGTTCTGATGTTGTAATGTTGTTTTGAACCCTTTGGGAAAATGAAAACTTAAAACTCCCTTGCAAATTACAACTTTTCATTTGTATGGTTGTCTTTGATAAAATTTGCGTGTGAACAAATAGTCGCCACCGAAAAGTTCTCTCTCTTTTTGCGCTCATTAAGTGATAGTACAGGCAGCTAGTCTTGGACTGGAAGAAGTGAAGATGTGAAGATGTCAAGCTACCGCGGTGCAAGGAGGGAGGTTGCCAGGGGGGCTGATGTCACCCTTACATGTAATTTTAAACCTAAAAGTCCAAAAAATGATCTTATCGTTATAACATGGACTGGTGATGCTGATGAGACATCTGGGGAGAAGGTAAGCCAGACAAATTTAAACTGTTTAACCATCATTAGTGTAAAAACAATAACTGTGTAATAATGAATAAACTATCACAATGAAGCCATTAAATGGTTCTTTGTTTTGGCCTCATAGGTCATTTTCGGTAACTATTACTCCTATGGTAAAGTAGACATTGGACCAGACTATCAAGGCAAAGCCGTGATAGAAACTGACCTTGATGCAAAAACATCAAAATTGACTCTAAAACAAGTCACTCTTAAAGAAAGCAGAAGAATTCGATGTTTTGTTCAGATTCCTGGAGACATTGAAGGCAAAACAGCTGACACCAGTTTTCTTTTGGTTCAGGGTAAGATCTTTGGCACATTGTCTCAAAAGAAAAGTCCATATATACATGGTGAGAAGAATCCTTCTTCTCCAAAATGTTGTAAAGAGTATGAAATATCATACTTTTTTCTCGTTTTTGTTTTAGTCAGTTGCACCTCACGATACGCAGAACAAGCAAGCCCATATACAAGATCAGTACGGGACACAAGTAGATAATTAGGCCCTAACTGTGTCTCTGAGGAGTTAGCCTAACCTGTGTCTCTGAGGAGGGCTCACCTACACCAACATACAAATGGGAGAGATATAATGTCAAAAATGTCCCTCAAGCATTTCCTCTCAAAACCACCGAAAGTAAGTTCTGTCTCTCTTTCAATGGAGAGTAATTACAAATGTTGTCACTCTATGCTGTAGTTTAAACATTATTTTGTGCAACAGAGGATGGAGTTCTGTCTTTGGTCAATGTGTCCATGGAGACATCGGGTTACTATATTTGCCTGTCAAGCAATAAGGTTGGATCAGCCAAATGTAACATGACATTGTCCGTAATGCCGTGTGAGTATTGCCACATTTGTCTGCTTTCTTTCTTTTTAAGGTGATCATTTATTTTAGTCAGATTACCAGTTATTTGACCATGTATTGATATTAAAGATCTTGATATTATAGCTTAATGTCAACATGACAATTGACCTGGTTTACTGTGTACACTCTTATTAGTTTATGTTACTCCAAAACACACACAAAAATGTGTAACTATTATATGTTTTGGTGAGGTTCAGGGGTGGACCTTCATGCTTACCATTTGGGTTTACTGGTATTCTGATATGTGCAAGTACCTTACAGTAGTAAAATGTTTAATGTGTGAAATATTGACCTCTGATGACCCTTGACTGATTTTCATTTCCATGTCTTTCTGTTTTTACAGCCTCTATGAATCTTGCTACAATCGGTATTGTGGCTGGTTGTATTGCTGGAGTTACAGTGCTCATAATAGTCATCATCTGCTGCTACCGCAAACGGAAACAGAAACAGAAACCAAAAGACTATGAAATGCAGTAGGTCTCCATATGCTCTCAAAGTAATAGGTTAAGTGATTGTTGGTTTTTGGGTGGTAGGTTGTTAGGATATGTTTTTACCCATCTGTATGTTTGTTTATTGCCTCAGGAATCCAATGGTGGAATACCATGACAACCCACCACTAGAAAATACTGAGGATGGGAATACAGACATCATGGCAATCACTGAAGAGGGAACTGACAAAGCTTGCACTGATGACCTCAAAAATCTCTTTGATTACCGCAGAGGTAGCCGTGATGACCTCAGAGACCCTGATGACCGCAGAGGTAGTCGTGATGAGCTCAGAGACCGCTACAATGACCGCAGAGGAAGTCGTGATGACCTCAGAGACCCTGATGACCACAGAGGTAGTCGTGATGAGCTCAGAGATCGCTATGATGACCGCAGAGGTAGTCGTGATGACCTCAGAGATCGCTATGACGACCGCAGAGGTAGTCGTGATGACCTCAGAGATCGCTATGATGAGCGCAGAGATCGGTATGATGACCAAAGAGATCGCTATAGATAAAATCAGCAAGATCAGCATGATAATCGAACCATTTAATTATTATGACCACCACCAAAATTTTTTGCTAAAAGGACAACCACTATGTCAAGATGGTATCCAGTGTTTATTTTTGTTCTGAAGTTGTTTAAACATGTTGTTGGAGCTACTATATTGTTCTATTGTTTTATTAGCCTATATTTTCCCCTGTGTTGATAATCAAATCAAATTGTGCTGTAAACCTGCCGATGAATCATCCTTTTTTATTTGATTTTACAGGATTTTAATAGAATTTTGTATACAGCAAAAAAGTTGTTTTATGTCTGTTAGCTAAAGTAATTGACATTTTTATTCGGACAGTTCTTCTGAATCATGAATGGATGTATTCATTTATTTTTTTATAGGCAGGGGTTCACATGTAAATACACACTAATGTAAACTGCCCTCTCAAGGTTTTTTTTTTTTTTTACATTTTTGTACATTACATGGCTGGAACTAATTACACACACCTGCTTTTCATAGTCTAAATAAAAGGTGATTCGACCCAGCCTACTTAATTAAAAGTAAACTGTTTCATTTATTTTTCCCCAATAAAATGTGTCTTTGGAACAACAGCAAACACAAAATACATAATAAACACATAATAATGCTTTCAACTCACACTTGAAGTATCACCTTAAAGTATCTTTTTTTCCCTTTAGCCTACGTTTAATGCAATATTGCTGTATTTGTCTGACAGACGCATCCACTTTAAAAAAAATTGGAGACTGTTTCTGTGGCTGTTATATAAAGTAGTTTCTCATATTTCTTTGACATCCGTTTCATTGGGTACAAAAATGCACTCGGTTTTTGTTTTCAACTCAGCAACAACCGTTTAGCATCTTTTAATATATTAGTTTTTAATTTTCACAGTCGCTTCCCCTTTTAATAAAGTGGTACAGTCCGCTCATTCTGACCAGCGCAGCAGACAGAGATGAATTTAAGCGAATAACAGTCCGGGAGAAGATGGACTACATACCTGTAAACTAAACCGCACTAAACTGGATCATGGTTTTGTTACACGGATTCTGGATTCTATTCATGCTATTTTCACGTGAGTTGATCTGTTTTCTATTTGACCGCGATATAGAAATACAGAAAACTAGGACACACAACTAAAGCATCAGGTTGAGAGCTTAGAAAACCTTGAGCCCGGCTTTATTTTTAGATTGATCACGGGTCCCTGTGACGGTTTTTACTATAATCCATTTAAATTTACACCTGACAATGCATTTACAATTTACTAATTTTATTTATTTACTTTAAAAAAAAAAATCAAATAAATCATTCTTTTTACGCTTTTTATTGTTAAATGAGTCCGTTACATTCTAACTTTTGACAAGCTTCAAGTTAACTTAATCTAACTCAAATAAATAAAATAATAAAATATATTACTCTGATTTAAATCAGCATGTTTCTCTGTTCAGCATAATATATTAATCTTTATCACTGATTATTATAAAATGTCTGCATATGTGTAATGTATAAAAGGGATTTCACAACTAAAGTTTTACCTAGCCTTCTTTAATTATACAGCATAGACAAACATTTGAAACTATTTATCATCCCAAAGTTGTTATTGTGGGAAGTGCTGCTGGAATGTGTGTCAGGGAGTGCAGCTGCATTGTATCAGTTCTTGAAGGGTGGATGCAACAGAGACAATACAATATATGATGATATTTTACGAGTAGGCCTATGTCGGTGGCCAACTTTGAGAACTAAAACTACACTCCATAAAAACCCTCTCAGAAGAGGGAATGTGCATACATTTTTTTAAGGAAAAGTTGTTTTGAGCTGGTAAAGAGCTGAATACTATTTTCAATATCATGTGATGGTAATATGCCTCCCTGTAATAGTTTGGTTAGCATCAGCATTTCATTAACACATATAATCTAGTAAAGTTGTCTGCTAGTAACGGCTTGGTTTAAATCTCTTTAACCTAATTGGGTGTTCATGAATGACTGAGTCAATGAGTGTGTCTTATTGGTGGGACCTCAACATCCCCCTCCTGCACTGAGTCTTAGTGGGTGGGGGTTCACTATAATGGCAAACAATGAGTCAAACAGGCAACAGAGAGGACAAAAGGAGGACCCCATCTACCCTGAACGGAGCATTAATGAATGTATTCCAGAATTCTCGCCTACATCCCCCTCAGCAACACGAGCATTCTAAAATACAGTTGGAAAATGCTCAGGAAGTTGCTCCATTTCCTCTAGGGCAACAATGAATGAGTGAAGATCTCATCCAGACATCTGTGGTGACTTGTTGTTATATATTTTTATGCAATGTGCTCCACCCTTTGACAAGAGTTACAGTATCTCTGTGTTTGTGGGAGAGACCTCCTCCCTACTTGTCCTCAACTTGATCTTTTGTAAGAGTTTTCTCAGAATATTTCGGTTTCACCACCCCACCCCAAACAGTCAGAGCCGGTGACGTCTCTCCAAAAAATGACAGCCCCCACCTCTCTGCGCCCCCTGCATAGCATGGAATTTAACTTTCTTTACTCACACTTCTTTCTTTCTTTCTCAGTCTCTTTGTTTTTCACACCAGCAGATCATCCTCTCAGGCGCTTCTCTGATTTTGTCCAGCGTTCTGTTTCATAATCTCCCACACACGGCTGGACAAACACACTCTTTCATGCTTAGAAACACACACACACACATTCAAATGCTGACTGACTGGATCCAGATGTTTTTAGGCATTTGTTTTCAGGTCATCTCACCTTATAATCTCTAGCTGATAAAGTGAATTCCCTTTGGAATGGTGTGACTAAGCATTCTCGAAAAGAGGCACTGAGCAAATCTTTTTTCTTTTGATCCACTGGTTGGTTAGACCTAGACTGAGAAACGGCTTTTGGTAATGATCACATGCCTGTCTCTGACACTATGAAATGTACCATTAGACTCAAACACCATACTAATCATGAACAGGTCAGTAGTCATTACAGTTGCTGCTGACAGCTCACTGTATCTTGGAATTTGCATTACTCTCTTTGCTCATGGGTGTGTTTACTTAATATGGTGATTTTAGTCTGTCTCAATTCTTACTGTATCCAATAATTTAAATAAAAACTGTCTGAATTTTGACATAAATTGCTGAAATGACATTTAATAAAAAAAATTTGTATAACTAATTCTAATGACCAATTCTAATCAACAGCATGAGAATAAGCCAAGTAAATTATTTTAATGAATGAATGAAGTTTTACAGAAATTGTAGTGTTGACTTTATTTTTATATTATACTTTTTATATTTATTTGCTAAAAAATAACATCACACAAAACAGGGTTCTACACTGTATTTAAATGTTTTAAAATATTATTCTACAAACTGTTTTGTAGAATAATATTAAAAAATTATTCTGTATTTAAATATTATTCTACAGACGTTCGTAGAATAATATTTTGTCTTAATTCTAACTGTCCTAACAGTTCTATAGAAGCAATCATGAATTTGCAATACAAATATAGCTTTTGCAAATCCTGCATATCTCAGCTTCCTGTCTGGTGCTCTACATAAGGGCTGGAGAACACTACATGACTTTAACAGATTTTAAAAACGCTAGCGATCATACACTTGCCGACCTTATAAATTGTTACAGAGATAAACTAGCCATCATACACTAAATGACTGAGGATCACAGACTTTTCAAACTGTTCCAAAACACTACAAAATCATTGAAACACATACCTTGTTACAAGGAGATGCATGACAAATGAAAACAATATGTGATATCCTTCTACTGGATAGCTAATGAATTAAAGTCTGTGCATATCATACTCTTTTCTGTGAAATCTGCAGACTAGCTCTGACTTTCATCAACTAGTGTCGACTTGTGTAGTGTATTCAGCCGTAAGTGTAATTGTGTTACTGTCATTCAGTAATGTTTACCTTTTTTCTCACTAAATCTCCTTCTCTCATTTTGGCACAGTGCAAAATTGTAATGGTGTACAGGTGATTGTGAAAGATGAAAAGAAGTTTGCTATGCTGTTCTCCTCCATCGTTCTTCCGTGTCATTACACCACCCACTCCTCTCAAACCGCCGTGGTGCAGTGGTGGTACAAGTCCTACTGTACAGACCGTACTCGCGATTCCTTCACATTTCCTGAGTCCCTGGGAGTCCATGTATCTGATCTGGGAGCCACGTCTCATCTGGATTGCTCTGACAACAGCCGTACTGTCCGCATAGTGGCCTCAGCACAAGGATCGTCCATGACCTTAGCAGAGAACTACAAAGGAAGAGACATCTCCATCATTAACAGTAATGCGTTTCTGTTGTCTTATAAGTGTGTGTGTGTGTGTTTTAAGAGATTTAGTTTGATTGGAGGTGAAGTTAAATCAAATATAAGGCAGAATATTGAATTTTATCATGAATTTATAAACCTTTCAGTGTTTACGGATAAATAAGTTGCACAAAATGACAACATTGGTCACCTGGAATGTGAAATTCCAACTTAATGGTTCACAAAGGGACTTCCATTATCATTTATTAACTAGTCAACTCAACAGGTTAGTCTCAAACACAAAACTGTAAAAAGGTCAACAAGTTTCCAGCCTAAATAACATCAATATTAGATTAATTCATGAAGCAACACTGTCCAAAATATAGATCAAATATGGATCTAGTCTACAATTAAAAATATATAATTTAATTGCATAGAAAAAAAATGACCAAAGTGCAATTTATTTTATAAAGGCAGCTCAAGCAATATACTGTAGATATTTGGACACATTTGGGGGTGTCAATTGGTTTGGGTAATTGTGCGCACCAAGGCTGCATTTATTTGATCACAAAATGTAATATATTGCAAATATATATGGTTACTCTGCTAGCACACCTGTGTGAACATGAGGGGAACTAATTCAAACCGCCACAAACACTGGGATTTAGTTAGTTAAAAGTAACTACAAAATGACATCAGTTCTAAAAAAAAGGTCCGGCATAATTTGTTTGCAGATGCTACTTATTTAATATTTCTATTTAATGCAGTGACATTCATAAAATGACATTTAACTCTGGCTTAATGGACCAAATACTTCTTGAGGCCACTGTGTAATAAAATCATCTTGTTATGTTATTACATTTTGAGCCTGCTCTACTCTCAAGTCTGCAGTCTTGTGCGTAATCCATCTCCCCCTTAGGAAACCCAGCCGATTGTGCTGTGTTTTCCTGTTCCTTAAATAGGGCTGTTTTTTTTCTAGGTCGCACAATGGTCAGGGGGCTGGACCTCATAAAGGTCTCCCAAAACACCCCCACGGCTTTCCTTATCAAACGCAAACACCCTCTCCTCTGACTTAGGCATCAAAGCTCTTCCTCCTCCAGTCACCTCTCCAACAAAGACAATGACTGTTCTGACAAAATATTACAGAAAGATAATAAGTATGAATAATGTGTTGTTCCTACTGATTAAAAATGTTAGGTGCTAAAAGTAAATCATGCAACTGACTTAATATGTTTTTATGTTACTGTGTAAACCAAAAAAATTTAAATATTAAAATAAAACATTTACTCCACTACATTTGACCCTTCGCAAAGACCCGCCCCCCTTTTCGTTACTGTTGCTATGTCCGACAAGCCATGCCGCTCTCACGCAGTGAAAAATACATCGCGGAGCAAAGAGGACACTGAAAACATTTTAATTTTTAAAGAAATTCAAACAATAAAAACCGGTTTGTGGCTCTTTAATGTGTCATGCACCTCAGTTCATGCGGCAAGTAAAGCGATCATCTCTTCCTCATTACTAGTTATTGCATGAAATAAACATGAATGAACATCAGAAGGTATCTTGTTTCAACCGCGGAAAGATCTCAATACACACATTTTTTCAAGTTTAAGTCCACCGATGTTAATCTGCTTTCCTGTCTGATTTGTTTGTCGGACAAAAATGGCAGATTCGGCATTATGATTGGTCAGATCGCCTGTCAATCAAACTCACTGCAAACGGTCAGTTAAACAGCTTGGGTTATAAGCAAATATTTTCTGGCTTTTTCAGAAGCAGATCTGCGCATTGGACAGCTGCAGTGGGGCGACAGCGGTGTGTATTTCTGTAAGGTGATCATTTCTGATGACCTGGAAGGGAAAAATGAAGGCCAGGTGGAGCTACTGGTGCAGGGTGAGTCTCATGAGTGCATATCCTTCTCAAAAACTGAGTCAAGACTACAAAAAAGCCAGTTGTTGTCTGTACTGTATAACATGGTTTTAGAAAAGTTTGAATTGCTTGAAAAAAGTGCCTGTGCCTATGCTTTAGGGACTAAATTTTTGTGATTATTTACAGAGTTTACAAAAATGTTTATTTTTGTGTGTGCATGCTTGGTTATTGTGTCTAAATGATTGTTAATGCCAATCCCTCTCTGAATTCCTGAGTCCACTTACACGCGCTGCCATGACAACAACCAAATGGTACATGCCTCTCGACAGGGCTCAGATCCTTAATAAGAGACGCTATTGTTCATTTGTGCCCCGGCAGATCAGGAAAACCTCACATATTTTACACGTCCTGGGCAGGAACACTGCAGAGAGAAACAATTTGTTTGGTGCTGTGGGACTGACCCTAACAGCATTAATTATTTCTGTGTCAGCTGGACAAAGCAAAGTCAGACGCCTCATGCCAGACAAAGAGTAAATAACTGACTGTTATCGACGTGAGCAATATAAGCCACTTCTTAAGCCGTTTCCATGGGAACGAAGGGGGTTTCAGGGGCTAGGGGATGCCAGGGCCTCCAGAGCAGTCCTGTGCGGTGAAGAGAAAAAACCATGAGAGGGTTAGAGCTTACACAGGAGGATCAATGAGAGTGTTATGTAGACGCTAAGAAGTGGAAGAAGTCACGGCTGCCCTCTGAGTAATCAAGATTTAATTGGTTTATGAAGTGGAGAGTATAATCTGGAGTATTGGTGGTTAAAAGTTTGACTTTGTACCAGACACTCCCTATTTCATCAAACATGCTGTGTAGTCATGCTTTACTTACAGTTTAGCTCTTGATTGTTAGTGGTGGATGCCAAGGAAAGCAACACTATTATTACTTAGGATTAGGTGATTGCACAGTAAAAATGAACAGTAGGCTTACTATATTCAGAATTAATTAAAACAATTTTAGTGCAAAGTCAAAACATCAAATGAAACTCACCTCTTTAGCAATGTCTTACCAAGAATGTGACCACATTTTCTTTGACAACAAATTACTGTGGAAAAAAGTAGGTCATTATTCTAAACAATTAAAGCAACTATAAGTTTTTTTAACTTGAAATGTAAGTTCAATTCACTCTTGACTCTGGTAATAAGGTGAATGCCTTCTGTTTATTTTTCATGCTTCCCCTCTAATGTTATACTCTGGGAGTATATAGCTTGGTGAGTGGGTATGAAATTCTGCCAAAACCGTGGATTGTTTTACCGCAACAACAAATGCATGTGTACAGCTATATTTTGTAATTACGACAGTGATATAGTCTATTTACGAACACACAGTTGCTTTAAATTTCATATGATGTCTTAGTTATCCCCTTCAGCTGAAAACTTATACCATATTAACTTTTAATTCATTTTCTCTCAGTCGTCATAATAGTGTTATAGGACACACACAGCTGCAGTGAATTATATGCAAAAATGCATAATTATTTGCTCTTAAAGGGGTAGGTGATCTGTTTTTTTTTTTGGTCTATACACTGAAAGTTTGGGGTTTCTTGTTGTTTTGGACCCCATTGGACTTCCAACATATTCCGTTGGGTTCCTGCAGAAGAAAAAATCATAGAAGGTCATTTTTTGGGCGAAATATCCATTAAAGGGATAGTTCACCCAAAAATGAAAATTCTGCAATTAATTAATCACCCTCATGCCATTCCAAACATGTAAGAACCTTCGTTCATCTTCGAACACAAATTAAGATCCGAGAGCTTTCTCACCCTGCATAGACAGCAATGCAACTACCATGTTCAAGGCCCAGAAAGGTAGTAAGGACATTGTTAAAATATTCCATGTGACATCAGTGGATCAACATTAAGTTTATGAAGCTACAAGAACAAAGAACGACTTTATTCAACAATTATGTTCTGACTCAGAACCCGGATGCACTGTGCATTGTTTACAAGCAGAGGAATGCACACATATGCATCGTGGTACTGTTGTGAACATGCATCGAAGACTGACATAAAAGAGAATCTTTTTTTTTAAGATTTAATTTTGGCATTTTAGCCTTTATTTTGATAGGACAGTGTTTAGACAGAAAGCAAGGTGGGAGAGAAAGAGGGGGACGGGACCGGGAAAGGTCTGCAAGCCGGAACTTGAACTCGGGACACCCCGAAGCGCAATGGCGCTATATATCGGTGTGCTGCCCACAAGGCTATTGGCGCTGAATAAAGAGAAGAAATGGTTGAATAAAGTCATTATTTTTTGTTTTCTTTCCACACAAAAAGTATTCTCGTAGCTTCATAATATTATGGTTGAACCACTGATGTCACATGGACTATTTTAACAATGTCTTACTACTTTTCTGGGCCTTGAACGTGATAGTAGCATTGCTGTCTATACAGGGTCAGAAAGCTCTCAGATTTCATCAAAAATATCTTAATTTTTGTTCTGAAGAGGAACAAAGGTCTTACGGGTTTGGAATTAATGGCAGTGTAAGTAATTAATGGCAGAATTAAAATTTTTGGGTGAACTAACCCTTTAAAAAAGTCTGATAATGACTTGCAGTCTATTCTACACAGCTTGCCTTCCCTACATTTCTGCCTGTCTCTCTTTTCACGTCTCTACATCTCTTCGTGAGGTCCCCTTTACTCTCGGGTTACGGTTGGTTTAATGACTGTAACAGAGGAGTAGAGGACTTGGATATTATTCCTCTTCCTGTCTGCCAGCTCAGCACTTCCTGTCACTCAGGGATAAATCTGCTCTGACAGTGGGCAGTTATTTTTATGGCACCCTCTCATTAAGTTTAAAGACTTATGGCATTTTGTGAAGACCCGTAAAATTTGAATGTTTACAAAGTCACAACGAAATGGGAGTAGTGACAAATCTTTTATCCAGTTCATTTCGAAATGTCAAAATTAAAAGAAGACATTAAATGCATGAATTATTTGTTCAGTTTAGAAAACATATAGGATGACTTCATGGTGATTTTAACAGATAAGATAATGTCTTCTGCACACTTGTTGCATTAGGATTTGTATACAGTCAAAATTTAGGGTCTTAGGCTAAACACTGCGGCCAGTCTTGATTTTTGGCGCTATGCCAGTCATTGACAAAGTACACTCAGTGTAAAATAGACAGTACATCTAAAGCCACTCCTTCATTTCTCTCTCAGGGAAGATGTTTGTTGAAAGGTAATTGGATAGTGCTCTGGGACACCTTTTAATTCCAAACAATGCCAGCACTGTCTCCATGGTGATGATGTACCCTTGCCCCCCTTTCAGGATGGTTAATGAGGCTGTGTGATGAATTAGTCTCCCATATTCCTCCTCTGTCTCTCCCGCTGAAGCCCCCTCTACCTCATCTCTTTCTCACTCTCTCCATTAGTGCACATTAGTGAAACTGATCTGTGCTCGGGCCAGATATAAATACTGAACGAATACACACATCTACTTTAGCATAAGCCCTGGGAACCAGCAACATGTCAACAAATCATTACTGTCAGTTGCTAAGCTGTATAAAGAAATTATGTTTAGACAAGAGCTCTTTTTTTTCTTAACCCATTTTTATAAATCCGTTTTCATTGCTTCCAAATCACTGCTGTTTGCATCTTTTGAATTTATAAATAAATTTTATCCAGTATAATTCTATAATTAAAAAATACATAAATGGTACATACATCAAACTGTATATATATAGCTTGATGTTTGGACTTGGAAGCTTTATTTTTATTTGTAACTTTTTTATTAGTTATTTATTTTATATTTCAATTACTTTTGACTTTAAATGTTCACGTGTTACTTTGATAATTTGCATACACAAGTTGCATGGTCATACATCATCCTTACAAGTAATGTTATGAACCAAAACTTCACAAAAAAAACAGCACTGGCCTAAAATTAGTTTCTCATCCAGAGACAAGTTTGACCTTTCACCCTTTTCTTGGTATCTGTCAGTGACTGCGAGCACACACATACACACACACCTAAGCGCATACACTACCAATCAAATGTTTGGGCACACCTATGTATGCATTCTTTATTTTTAATATTTTTACATTGTAGAATAATAGTAAAGCCATCACAGCCATGAAATAGCAAAACTGAAATAATGGGAATTACGTAGTGACCAAAATTGTTATCCACTCATGCCTAAATTTCAAGTATTTAACCATCACCAGAAACATAAATTTAGTGAAGTGTGTCAGAGATTTGACTGGATTGTATATATATATACTATATATATATATATATATATATAATTATGCGAATGTTTTACTTTGCATTTGATTTAGTCTCTAAACCAACAATCATGCTTAAAACCACAAATCAAGTTTTCAAATCAGCTTTCAATTTACACTTAATTAATCCACAGCCACTAACAGAGTAACTTTTTTCATAATAACACACAAGCATTTACCCACGACCCTAAACTTTGAACTTTCATCTGCTGCCCTCTGCTGCTGTTTATGTCTGATCTTCTCCCTTCTCCAGGTAGGACAGGTGTGCTGGATGACATCCTGCCTGAGTTTGATTTGGAGATTATGCCAGGTATGCCTGCCATACCTCTCTCTCCCCCTGCCCTTTTCAGTGGGTGCTCTCACACAGGTCTTTTCCAGTTCACTTGCTTCATTTTCTGCTGCAATCGGCAAACTCCAAAATGCTCCAATCTGATCTATTCCCTCTGAAAAAAAAAAGAAAAAAGATAATTTAAAATTACAGGACATATCAATGATTGATGTTGCATAACATTACTGCAGATTATACTATATACTGCATAACTTTAACTAATCACATGATTGTTACTTTTTATAGTTACTTACTTTTACATCTCACCCTCTGCTGAAGCTTTCTCTCTTTCAGAATGCTAGCAGTATTGCTTGCATTATATATTTTTTTATTTTAAGCCACTTGTGTTAAAGACAGCTTCACTGATTATAATGGGAGCAATAATTTTGCTGCGTCGCATCATGCAGCTAGCTTGCAGTGCAGACATGCTGTCACACACGCATTCACTGTATAGGTTCTTACGGCACCAAATTATATGGAAATAAGAGCTTTTAAACTATATCTGATGGCAAAAAAAATGAGGTAAATAAAAAAGTAACACTTCTTACATTTATTGTTTTACATTTGAAAAGTGTATTATATTAGGTTGGGTAAAAAATACAGATTTTCGGATCTCAGCGTTGCTTCTTCCAACCCTAGGATTGGCAATGTGCCAGTGTTTTTTGCATTGTGCAGTAAAAGAAGTCATATTTCACCTGTGTTTACAGTCCAAATCGAACATGCTAAGAAGACAGTGTACCACAAAATAATAGCGGAGGAAAAAAAGTATTTGCAAGCTGCAAGCAATAACGTGCAGTGTGACCAGTGTAGTCTGATTCACCAACAAATGACTCTAATGAAGTGGTTCGTTTTAGTGAATCAAAAACATGCAGTAGAATTCACAAACAAATGACACTCATAATGAAAGTGTATAAACAAATATAGAAGTATATATTAGCTAATATCCCAATGAAGTGTGTGTGTGTGTGTGTGTATATACAAAAAATGTGAATATTGTGAAAAAGTTCCTTTTTTTTTGTAACTTATTTAAAAAAGTGAAACTTTCATATATTCTAGATTCATTACATGTAAAGTAAATTTTTTACATTTTGATGATTAGAGCTTATAGCTCATGAAAGTCAAAATTCCAGTGTCTCAAAATATTAGAATATTTACATTTGAGTTTCATTAAATTACCATCCCTACAGTATAAATTCCAGGTATCTCTTGTTCTTTGAAACCACAATAATGGGGAAGACTGCTGACTTGTCAATGGTCCAGAAGACGAGCATCGACACCCTCCACAAAGAGGGTGAGTCACAGAAGGTCATTACTGAAAGGGGTGGCTGTTCAAAGACGGCTGTATCAAAGCATATTAAATGCAAAGTTGACTGGATGGAAGAAATTGGGTAGCAAGCTTGAGAATACTGTCAAGCAAAGCCGTTTGGAGAGAGTGGACTGAAGCTGGAGTCAGTGCATCAAGAGTCATCACGCTCAGACGTCTTCAGGAAAAGGGCTACCAAGCCACTTCTGAAACAGAAACAACGTCAGAAGCATCTTAATCCAAGCTGCTTGAAGTCCAGTGTGAAGTTTCTGAAGTCAGTGATGATTTGGGGTGCCGTGACGTCAGCTGCTGGTGTTGGTCCATTGTGTTTTATCAAGTCCAAAGTCAATGCAGCCATCTACCAGGAGATTTTGGAGCACTTTATGCTTTCATCTGCTGACAAGCTTTATGGAGATGCTGATTTCCTTTTACAGAAGGACTTAGCACCTGCCCACAGTGCCAAAACCACTTCCAAGTGGTTTTCTGACCATAATATTACTGTGCTTGATTGGCCAGCCATCATGCCTGACCTGAACCCCATATGGAATCTAATCTATGGAATATTTTCAAGAGAAAGATGAGAAACAGTCGATCCAATAATACAGTCGAGCTGAAGGCTCAGTAGTGCCTCTGCAGTGCCACAGGCTGATCGCTTGCATGCCACACCACACTGATGCTGTCATTTGTGCTAAAGGAGCCACGACCAAGTATTGAGTGCATAAATGAACAAACTTTAAAGAACTTGAACTTTTCTGTTTTGCAAATCCTTTTTTTGATTGATATTAGGAAATATTCTAATATTTTGAGATCCTGGATTTTTGACTTTCATGAGCTGTAAGCTCTAATCATCAAAATTAAAACAAAAAAAACATTTGAAATATTTTACTTTACATGTAATAAATCTAGAATATATGAAAGTTTCACTCTTTGAAATAAGTTACAAAAAAAATACTTTTTCACGATATTAAATTGTTTTTAGATGCACCTGTAAATTAATTGCAAAGTTTAAGCTCTGTTGCTATTTAACATTATGATGATGTGCAGATGTAAGCAATCTGAAATCAAACTGGGATATTTTAAACCCAGTCCTGCTATTGTGGTCTGCTAACAAACATTTCAACTTCTAAAAAAGTAATTTGGTTATGTCCTGTTCATTACCCCAATCGGCCATAAGGGCTCAGAGGCATATAATTCTGAACATTCTTGAGTTGAATAAGAGGTCTGCAATGTATACTGTTGGAATTTTAACACCACACCCAGAGGAAATTCATCATTAGGCCCTAAGAGAGTCCAGATAAGAGGTTGTGCATCATTCAAGCTCTCCCTTGTGGTTGGTCATTTTCAGAGACTTCCTATCCTGTGGGCAAAAATGATTTCAGGGCAGCACTTCTTTCACGATCTGCTTTTGCCACAGAAACCAAGTCTCCTGATGAGTCTTTTTTGTCTCCTTTAGAGTGGGTATTTGTGGGAGTTGTCGTCCTTGGTAGTGTGCTCTTCCTGTTGTTGGTTGGGATCTGCTGGTGCCAGTGTTGCCCTCACTCCTGTTGTTGTTATGTAAGCTGCTGCTGCTGTCCTGATACATGTTGCTGTCCAAAACACTGTGAGTACACAAACACACATACATACTACACACACATTGCCCGTATTCACAACCTGAAAAAAACATTCCCACTTGCCTTTAAAGTATATGAAGCAGGGAAGATGGCAAAGAGTGGCCAACCTCCTCAGATTGCCATGTATCAACCTTACTACGTTCCCGGTCTTCCTGTGCTTCCTGTGCTTCCTGTGGTCCCTCCAGCCGCACCATCCATCATTGAACCAAAGTTGACTGTAGTGGCTCCTTCTGTAGAAAACAATATAGCTGGAGGTAAGTGACAATACAGCAGCATATAAAAAATGAAATGCTAAATATTTTAATGTCTTTGCTTGTTCTTTGAACACATCTGTCCGAAGTCTGACAAGTGAATCTGCATTTGCACTGAGTAACTGCATATGACTGAAGCAAGTCTGCATCATCTAACTCAACGCAAACTCAACTAATATCATCTTCAACTGCACTGTAACTTTAATCTCAGGCTGTCCAGAGTATTTAAAATGTTTAAAGGAATTGTGGTCAGATGAGACGAGAGTGTTTGTATTTGTGTATGTGATTTTGTAGGAAATAGAATGTCAGCTGAAGTTTTAAAGATAGTAACATTGCAGAAAGCTTGCTGGCATTGTGAAGGTAGCAGCTGTGTTGTCTGTGAAGATGGTGAATGGTTTCACAATGTATGTGTGTATCAACAAGTAAAAATGCCCTCAGCTGAATGGCAAACACTAAAGGGGCAACTGGTTCCTCCCACAAGTGAATGGCATTTTTAAACTTGATTGACCAGTTAATATTTATTAATACGTTAATTAATTTTTATATTAACCTATCATTTTAAAAAGGAAATATATTAATAGTTTTTTTTTACAAAATAGTGCAAATTAGCATGAGAGTGCAATCCCATAAAAGCACCGATGGAATTGGAAAGTTCTGCAGGTGATTTACTGACAATGCGCGAATTAAAGAACACAGCCAGATCGTTTCCATAATGGCTCAAATACCAGTAAATGCACTAGCTTTTTTTGTTAACGCAAACCTCTGTGTATGAAATTTTGTGTCTGAAAGGGAAACTCGTACAAATGCATATGCAATAAGGTCCACTGCAAAAATAGACCTGCACTTTTTCAGCACTAATTTTGTGTCTTTAGTAAATCCTGACACTAGTTTTTTTTATGCCAAAAGAGGGTTTGCATTGGTGCAAGCTGTTGAGGAAATCTGGCCCTTAAATGTCTATTTATTTGTCAATTTTTAAAGCAATTTATTGATTTAATATTTTTACATTAAACTCCATTAAAATATATAAGTATAACTGTTTATTGGCCAATTTATTTATTCATATTTTTATTTTTAAAATAATATACTGTATTTTTTATTTTATTTTTAAGTAGCACTCCTTATCCTCCATATTTATACTGACTGAGTTGGATTGCAGGTGGTATGTGAATAAGACAGGGTTTTGTGCTATGACAGGCTAAATTTAGTGAATTTGTCCCAGAATGCAAAAATTGCCTAAATCTAGTACATGTGCATGCTTCTCTAAAGGCTTAACTAAGTGTGAGTGTTACATCCATGTGGCTTAACCTTAAATGCACTGTATGTGTGGTACAGTAACATGGACACAGTAGAAACACACAGGTCATGTGTGTATGTCCACAGTGCGCAGTGGCTATCGACTCCAGGCCAGTCAGTGTCAGGATGCTATGAAGGTTGTGTACTACGTAGAGAGGGACCTGGCGCAGTTCCACCCTACCAAGGGGGGCGGTCATCCATGTAAGCCTGTATGCAGTCAGCATGTTACTGTACACAGAATTTGTTTGTATATAAAAAAGAAAGGCTGAATTTGAGATAAGTTAGTGAAAAGCTACCAATGGTCAGCTGACACACCTGATGGCAAGTCTAATGCATCATCATCATCATCATCATCAGTGTCCTATTAAAGGTCAATGATTGTTTACAATCTGAACACTCCCCAGTGGACATGTCTTTTACATTCATCTTAAAGGGATAGTTCATTCTCAAATAAAAGTCGGTCATCATTTACCTTCATGTCATAACAAACCTGTATTTTTTTATCTTCCTTGGAACACAAAAGATTATATCTTGAAGGATCTTTCAATTGTTTTTGTCCATACAGTTAAAGTCACATTGATGACAGATTTTTCATTTTTAGATAAACTATCCCTTTAAAATACATATGTGATTGTGCAAGTCAAGAAGATTCATAATATTCTAACCAAGTTCAGAATTTCTCACAAAGATAGATTTTTTGCTGCATATTACAATGACAACATATTTGTTACTGCAATAAAAAAAACATCAAGAAAGTCCTTAATGATGATGTCATTGTGTCAGCAGCTGGCAGCCTATCAGAACTGAGCTCTCTGCATGACGGTGACGTAGACTTCAGGCAGACCTATCGACAGGTCCTGAGGAAGGCACTACCACCCATCAGTGACCACATGGATGAGCCGCATATTCGAACAGCATCGATCGGCCATGGGCTTCGCCCCTCACATTATCAAAGCAATCACTCTCTGGATGAGCATGACAACAGGTACAATTCAAGTGTGTGTGTGCATGACCTAATAATTTAGGACAGGGGTTTTCGAACTGGAGACACAAGAGAGAAATTTTCTTGAGCACCATAGCAGCATATTAGAATGATTTCTTAAGGATCATGTGACACTGAAGACGGATTAATGATGCTGAAAATTTTGCTTTGACATCACAAGAATAAATAACATTTTAAAATATATTAAAATCACGGTGGCTGAGAGAGTTGCAAATAGAAAAAAACACCTGCAAATTAAGAAATCATCTTCATCAGTTTGACAGCACATGTGCTGCAAATACTCACAACACAACCAAAAACAGAAACGCGTTGCAAATACTCACAACACAAACAAATACGAACGCGTTGCAAATATGCACAGACTACATCAGAAATGTTTAAGGGAACCGCAACAAGTGAAGAACCTGGGACATGCTTATAAAAGTCTGCTCTGAAAGGTGATTCCTTCGAGTTTTTTATATTATTAGCCTAAATAAGTACGAAATGCACAAGAACTTAAACTGAAACGTTATGTAAGCTGCTAATTTTACAACTTCCCAACAAAAATTATCATGTTACAATTAAATAAATAAACGAATTATTTATTATTACTGTATATAAAATAGATACAATAAAAAGTGGTTACTATAGTGAAACCATGGGTAAATTAGCCACACGAAACCATAGTTTTACCATGCGTATTGTCAACTGTGGTTATACAAAATGGTGATCAATAAATGTTACTACTTTATATAATAAAACCATGTTCATTTTTGTAAGCATGTTAGGGTCCCCCATGTGCTGGCTACTGCAGCGCCCGTTTTGTGGTTGGTTGTGTTGTGAGTATTTTCACGTGTTTTGTGTTTGGATGTGTTTGCTGTATTTGCCGCAGCATGTTTTGTGTGGATGTGTTGTGTGTATTTGCAGATTTCTGTATTGGTGTGTTTCGAGATGCAAAATGTGTGGTCAAACGAAGAAGATGTTTTCTTAATTTGCTGCTGCTTTTCTATTTGCATGTGCTTTCTGAAGTTGCAGCGCGAAGACTTAGCCCAACTCTCTCGGCCACCATATAAAATAGAAAACAGTTATTTTAATTGTAAAAAAATATATATTATATATGTATAAAAGTATATATGTTTGCACTAATAATATCATGACTGTTTGTGCAGATGGAACTGTCGTTCTGAGCACCTGCCCCGCAAAGCCTTTGACGCTAGGGGGCGCACAGGGTCACTAGATGAGCTGGAAGAGTTTGCTATGTCATACGGCCCACACGGTCATCGGAGAGGTGACTTTTGTGGACCTCAGCGAGACTTTGAAATGGGTCCAAGGTCGCGGGACCATCCCACATCTTACCGAGACGGGCCACGGTATTCTCGAGGTGATGATGACAATGACAACTGGCGCCGTCGAGGCTCACCACCTTCCCCGCCAAAAAGGCGCAACACTGCCGACAGCGAGCGTTACCTCGCTCGACAGAGGTCTTATGACGATACCTACCTGAACACTCTGCTGGAGCGCAAGGCTAGGGGCCACGGAGAGCGAGGGGGGAGGGTTGATGATGACAGTGACACACCTTCAAAAGGCAGTTCCAAGAAGAGCAGTGACTGTTACAACAGCAGGTCACCTAGCCACCGCCCCGAGGAGGAGGATCCTTTACCTCCGTACTCTGAGAGGGAGGCGGAGAGGTTTAGAACTGAAGAGCATATAGGGAGGGAACGGTACAGGACTGCTGATCCTGCCATGCGGCCTTTTTCATACACACGTCCAGCCCATGGACTGTCCCATACATTACAGGAGCGCAGGGAGGACAGGGACAAATCAAGGAAACTGGTGAGTTACTTATAATCATCTGCCCTGGTTTCTGTACATTGAAGGGTGGAACAAACTTCCTTCAAGCCTAAAAAGAAGAGCCAATTCAGATTCCATTAATATGAAATGTAAAGTCTCAAAAGTGTTCTATCCTTCAAATCAAGCAGTATCTTGTCAAAAAAAAACATCTCAGCTCACCATCTATGTATATTCACATAGTCATCAAGTAATTTCAGACATAATGCTCTTCTCAGACCTGTGGTCTTTTGGGTTATGTAAGGTCAAATCCAGCTGGCAACATCTCTCAATCCCATTTCCTGTGATAAATGTGGCATATGGGGTAACAATAATTTTTTTTAATAAAACTTGTTGTTATAGCTTCAAAATTTAGGGAGCTACTGGACGGGTAAAATTATGATGTTTATTTTGAAGTTACCTGCTTTTAAACATTTTATATGTTAGATTGAATTTCCTTTTTCCTTCTCAGACTTACCTTTCAAAAGTTTGGGGTCAGTACTATTTTTTTTTTATATAAATTAATATATTTATTAAGCAAGTATGCATTAAATTGATGTAAAGTTACAGTAAAAACATTTATTATGTTGCAAAATATTTCTGTTTCAAATAAATGCTGTTCTTTTGAACTCTCAAATTATCAAAGAAAAAAATCCTGAACAATTTTCATAAATATTAGGCAGCACAACTTGTAACAGAGGACTGGAGAAAGGTCATGAAAAGTATTCTTGCCACACTGATTAATGCTTTTTGAAATATATATAAATTTTGAAAACAAGTATTTCACAATATTACTGTTTTTATGGTCTTTTTGATCAAATAAATGCAGCCTTGGTGAGTATAAGATCTTACTGACCTCAAACTTTTGAACGGCAGTGTATATAATACTGAAATATAGAAATAAACTCAAAGTTGTTCTTATTTTATCTCAAAATTACATTTTTTAAATATTTTTTCAACTCTGAGGATCTTTTGTCAGCCTATATTTTATTTTATACTTATGTCATTTGTTTTCCAAAGAGGGACTCAAAGAAATCTGAATATGAAATTATTTTAACTGTACAGCGTGTCATTTTTTTGTTTGCTGAAATGTAAATTGTATTCTTTACAAGAATGTATGTAAATGAAAGTTCTCTGATTTCTCAGGCAGGTTTTATGTGTTTTTGTTCTGTTTTCCTGATTGTATCATAAAAGGCATCACTAACTCTAATGGGCTCACAGTACAGCATTACACTGGCACACTAACAACGCATCATGCTAATGGGTGTCTAATGTGTGGCTCTTGGTGTTTTTTTAACAGACCACTCATCTAAGCAGAGACTCACTAATTGTGTGACGTCGTCAGACTGAGCTGACATCATACTAATAACATCACCATCCAGCTGAAGAGAAATGCCCCAGACACTAAGTATCAATCTGTCAGAAATACACATTTTATGCAGGATCACACAGACATGAAGAGCTTGGGAACTTTTGCTGGTCAAGGGCAGGAACGTAGTGTGTGTGTTTGTTTTTATTTTCTGTATTGATAATAATGTCAAAAAAACTATTTTCGTAATTAGTCCTCAGACTACCGCTGCACTAAAAATATCTTAGAAAGGACTTTAAATTGTTCAAATGATATTTTTAGTGCTTTAAACATTCCTTGGTATTTTGTATATCTTTAGTACTGTAATGGGACGCTGTCTCGGATATTTCAATATTGCCATTGCCTTTGTTTGCACTGTACTGTACATTTGTGTCAGTGTTAATCATTTGGCTCTCGAGGGAAGCATGAATGATTGTGCTTTTGATAATGTGCCATTTATTTGTATTTCACGGTTTTAAAATAATGACTTTGATATGAACACTTGCTGTCTGTTTTTCTTTTCTTCTGATAACCTTAGTGTATTCATGATAAAAATATATCCCTGTTCTTTATCATCAATATCAGGGCATGACTACTTGCTTCTTTTGGTCTTGCTTCAACATAAGAAAACAAATAAAGTAAGGCATTTTTTAGCAATACAGAATCTTGGCCATGCAGGAAACTGGACAGGACACAGAAAAGGAAAGGATGATTCTTTCCAGGATGAGATTACAATAGCAGGAAACAATCTGATACAAGCCCTCACAGGTGTTTAGTGCTTTATGTTTAGATCTCTGTACATGCCGCTTTCTTTCACATTGTGCCATAGTTGATAGTTAATAGTTAAATTTATTATTAACGATTAATAAAACATACTTTCCCTCCAATAGGATGTTTACACTCTGTATAGGAAAAAAAACTAAAAACATAGCAACTCCCCATATGAATATTATGTGTGATGGCAGTTTACAATAGTTTAAAAGAACACAGCTCATTCAGAACTTAGAGCTGGAATTAATTTACTTTTTTTTTACTTGCAATTTTTGGGAAGATAGCATGGTTATAATGTTACATCATCAAACACAGTTCCATTCTGAGAACAGTGACCAAAAAGACTCAACGTGCCACAGTCGAGTTTACTTTTTCCTTTTCCTTTAACCAGTCTAAGCTTGTTTGCTGGTCTCCACATCTAGTCAGGATTGCCTGTTGGTCAGTTTTACATGGATTTTAATATTTTTCAGCTGGCGAGGCAGCAAAAATAGAACGTTGGGAAGACGTGGCCCATTGATCCGGCAAGGGACGCCCCCTGGTGGTTAAATGTGAATAACTACAAATATATTGCGTAATTCTATCGAATAAAGTAAACAACGCAATTAATACTTTCACTTTGAGCGATGAAACATATTTACATAATAATATAATATTAATAATAAAAATGTGAAAAATAATTTAATTTTGAACAATAATCAATGAATAACTTTAAATAAAGTAACATGACCCAATTCGGGTGTTGTGCACCTGTTGGTGGGTGGAGTCTGTGGCGTCATCGTGGAATGGGGGAGGGGAATCAGACTTCCAAAGAGCAAAGGTGTGTTTACACTGACTCGAGAGAATTTAGGTAAAAATATCAGGATATATTTGCGTCGCATGTTTTACGTTGACATGATGGCCAGCATACATCGTCTGTATTTGTTTGGTTCGCAAATATAGGATTTTTCTGTTTTTTGGAAAAATACAGTAAAGGAAAAAAAAACTTCCGTGTTACCGAGAAACATGAGAGAAACACTGAAGCTCAAGGTGCTTGCGCTCGTGCTCTGCGTATTTCCAACAGGTAAGTCGGCATTCAAAATAACTGTCAGGGTTTAAAATGGAATATTAGGAGTTTCATTTAGTGGCATACCACTTTTAAAGAATTAAAACAATTTCTGGTAATTGTATAAATTCAGTGGCGAGGTTAATCATCCACAGGTGCAAACATGATTGGCAGATAATCCCGATCACGTGATTTACAAGCTTCATGCCAGCAAAAATGTTAATATTATGTTTTACTGAAACTTGATTTTGTTTGTATGTGTAATGATGTGTAAAATAGAGATTTTCAGCCATGGAATAGAAATAGATATAGATTTAAAATAGTTAAAATATTTAAGAATATACTAAAATATTTAATTTGCTGAAAATGGTTCTTTGTGAGTAAAATCCTTATGAAATGACTAACTAACTAAATAAATCAAATTAACTACTGGAAAAGTAATGAAAGCTTGTCGGTCAGAAGGTGTGGAACCCTGATGCAAACGGTATGTTAACTGATCCCTCTCCCTTTATTCTCAGAGCTGTTGTCTATCCAGGTTACGGTTCCTCATACAGAGAGACACACAATGTTGTTTGCTTCTGTCACTCTGCGATGCGACTATTCCACTACTGCAAACCTACAAGATGTCCTGGTCACATGGCGATACAAGTCCTTCTGTTTGGACCCAGTGCTGGAATATTACTCGGCAGGTGAGTGGTGTAGGTCAACTGAATATAAAAGGCTTTTTAAAAAAAAAATTCTGGTCTGAATTGATTACATGTGGTGATTGATGTGACCAAGTACTTTTCTTTCTTTCTTCAGCATATCAAGCAGCTCTGGGTCTGAAGCAAGACCCAGCCAATGACTGTCCAGACAGTCAGCGCACTGTCCGCATAGTGATTCAGAAAAGAGGCCTCAATGAAGCTATTTTGGGGACAGAATATCGAGATCGCAAGATATACGTACAAAACAGTGAGTCTGGACATGCAGGAGCAATGACTAATCAATGACAGATTTATATTAGTATAGCAGAATGCTTCCATAAAATGCTTATAAATATCAGTTGTCACTCTGTATCTCCCAATAAAAACACCCAATAAAAAATTAAGTAAACTTAGTGTGGGATCTTTTTATAATTATCCTAAGAGGCTTCCTAAATCTTATTATTAAAAAGTATGAGCTATCAATCAGAACAGGTTTTGATAGTATTGATAATTTGGAGGCATAAGTAATTCATTTATCAAATGATATAGCAGGCTTTATAGGATCAAATTAATTAGTGTAGACAACTGTTATGTGACAACCACAGATGTAGGCATTTAGAGAATCACAGTCATAGGAAACAATTTATTACATGCTCAAAAGTTGGTCTTAGAAATCTCATTAATCAGATCTTCTCACATCACATAGTTTTATATATATATTGCTGATTCCTTACAATGTACAATTTATGTTTGCTTGATTAAGGTTTCACTAACAAGAGCCAGTAATTTAGTTTTCTGTATGTGTTTCTCAGATGCTGACCTGGTTATCAATGAGGTGATGTGGTGGGACAACGGCATGTATTTCTGCTCCATCGATGCAGCAGGTGATGTTGTGGGAGACTCCGATAAAGAAATCAGACTCATTGTGTATCGTAAGTATCAACACACTGAAGCCTTGTTCAACCACAAAAACATTATAGATGCTGATGCTGGTCATACCCCCTCTTCCTCTCAGACTGGCTGACTGTGCTGCTCATCGTCCTCGGTGGATTGCTCCTCATCATACTGATTTGTATCTGCTGCTGCCAGTGCTGTCCTCAGAACTGCTGCTGCTATGTCCGTTGTCCCTGCTGTCCTCGCACTTGCTGCTGCCCAGAAGAAGGTATCCACGTGCATTGACTCTTTATTGCTTTAGTATCTTAGTCTGTGCATTTATCACACCAGATAATGTTACAATATTTATTTTTTAACAATATTCAAAGTGTTCTACTTCTGGTGGATATCAGTTCTTTGAAATAAATGTCTACTGATTACAAAATCTCATTCTGCATAATTGATTAGTTTGTCAATAATATGTTTTATAATATATATGTAATGCATATGTTTTTTTCTTTTTGACAATGAAAACTAAATAAGTAGACAGACAATACAACAAAATATGCATTATAAATATAAATATTTGTATTATTAATATAAGTATCTTTTAAATAATAATAGAATAAAACAACATAAAATTCATAATTTATTATATTAAATATGTGTACCCCTTTTAGCATTTTAACAATGAAAACAACATAATGTGCTTTATAAATTTATTATTATTATTAAGTATTATTTCAAATAATAAAAAAATATATTTATAATAGTTTGTTGTAATTTTATTGAAAAATAAAATAAAAAAGTGAAATATTTCTTCCATGTTCATTTGTCTATTTAGCGGTGATGCACCACAAGATGATGCGTGACGCTCAAAAAGCAATGGTACCGTGGCTCCATGGCCAGCCCATCTATGCCCCCATTGCCTCAAAAGCATCTTCTCAAGCAAACCCTTTACTATATTCAGGTCAGTATAACTTCCTCTAGTAATCTGCTAATGTATGTAGTGCTGCTTCTGATCAGTAATGACTTGACACTCATAATTTGTCCTCCACAGGGTCTTTTTCTGAAACTTCATCCAAACACAACCTTCCCATGGCCCCAATGGTCATTCCTCCTTCTCAACCTGTCCTGCCATTCGTACCTCCCCACGGATACCATGCCAATGGCAGCATAAATGGAAGTGTACGTGGTAATAACCAGGTGTTAGATTTTCTGGAGAACCAAGTAAGAGGGATGGATATGGCTGCCCCAATGCTTCAGCCTCAACAATACTACACAGAAGTCCCATTCCAAAGCCTTCCTCATCAATATGTGGCCCCACAACCCCAATATGCAACTCCACCACCTCAACCCATACCCCAAGCTGTACCTTTATCAGCCAGGCCGCCCAGCATGCTCTCAGCCCTGGATGAGATGGGTGTCCAAGGTGTGGAGCGCAGGGTCATCCAGCTGCCTCCCATCGTGGGCCGAGTGAAACCGAGCTCTCGGCGGACCAATGATGGTGGAAGACACCGGCTATCTAATCATTCCAGTGGTAGCTCAAACCGCAATGGTCATCATCGTGATGATTCCCGGAGGGAGCTGTCATCTTCACAGAGAGGGACGCAGATACAGCGCAGCTACAGCGACGGGTCAGACTGGGACGACAGGCGTGGAGCCAGAGGTTCATCAGGACGCAGACGAGTTTCGGTTTTGGATAGGTCTTGTCCACGTGTTCGCAGTAAAGGGGAGCTTCTGGAGGAGCTGGAGCACGCGACAAACCGCAAAGACAGGAGCTATTCGCCTTCTCCACGTAGAGGCTCCTGGAGTTCAGACGAGGAGGACAGTTATAGAAAACGGAAGAGATCTCAAGGGAGATTGTCTGAGAAACCACCAGCTTATTCTACCATTGATATTTTGCCTGGCCACAGCAGGAGGAGTGACCACTTCTCGGTAAGAATGTAGATTTAGGATTTGTTCATCACTAAGAAGCTGTGATTATATACTGTGGTGCCAAAAAGGACACATTTAAAGAGAATCATTCACCCAAAAATGAAAATCCTGTCATAAATTACACACTTACATTATTCCAATCCTGTATGATTTTCTTTATTCTGATAACACAAAAGAAGACATTTTGAAAATGTCTCCGCTTGTTTGAATGTTATTGTATGAACAAAAACATATTCTTCAAAATACCATCTTTTTTTTCCGTAGAAGAAAGTCATACAGGGTTGGAATGAAATGAAGGTGAATAAATGACAGAATTTTTATTTTTGTGTTTAAAACTAGGCTTTGGGTTTGCTGAAATGGAGATTTGAACAAAAAATTCACCGCATAGTATGTTTAAGTTCTTTTTGATAAGTGTCTTCCAAATGAATCAAAATAATGTAAATTCCCTTATGGGTTTGTCTCATCATAAATATATAGAAATTAAATATATATATAAGATATTATAAGATAGGTAAGATATGATTATATATAATACTAAAGTTTTTTTTTTTTTTTTATTTTTTTTTTTTTTACGGATCAAATCATCCTCGGCAGTGGCACGTGCGTTGTGATCTGAGTCACTGCCTTGTCCTTCATTTCTAACTTGATCTTTCATTACTCACCAGTCACCACCTACAAGTGAATGTCTTCTGGACTACTGTCATTGGGACTAATTGTGTACTTCAGCACAATAATTAAACGGTAACCGCAAATGGCCTGCAATAGACCCCTGGAAGATAGTGAATGCACTGTACATCTTTTTTACACTTTATTTTGTGTTTTAATCCTACTTTTAGATGTTATTTTATCACTTAAAAATTTTTTGTTTTATATATGTAACTTTTCACTGTTTACACTGTACATTTTTTAATTATTAACCACAGCAAGGTTTCTGGTATTTGATCAGTACAATTTATAGATGACGTTAACATTGATGGCACTTCAGCTGAAGGTTTTACATAAAAGAGCCTCTTTGGTTCATCTAAGGTTCTCTGTTTACTTTTAGTTAACCTTTGTTTGGAGTAGTTTTAATGTTGATTTGGTTGTTGTCTTTGTCTTTTCACAGTGATCCGAATACAATCCTTGGGATGATTTAGACTTGTATTTGAGTATGTAGTATGAGTACATATCTATTGTTATTAGTTGCATTGCAAAAAAAGAGCAGCGCTCATGAAAAGCTACATAAATGGTAGTTTCCGAAACAAAAAAATCTTTGTATTTCTCATGTGCTGAGAATTTATGTAAACACTGCCTGCAATAAAGCAACTTTTTACAGTCTTTTAGACTAGAGATCTTACATTTTCCAGCATGTTTCATGATTTAATGCAGAAACGTGTACTTTTTGTCTGTAGATTAAATAATTATATAATTTCTTTCTAAAGTATATTCAAGCGTGGTAATTTCGTTCAACATACATGATTAAGTATCTGTTTTCATCACTCATATTTTAAATGCAAACGTTTGAATAAACAAAAACACTGGGAAGCGCCAGCGTCACAGGCCGATTGCGAGCCGCCAATAAAAAACTAATAATAACTAGATTAAAAAAGTTCAAGACAAACTTTAAGTTGGCTTGAGAAAAGCCGGACCGGAAAGTTTGAAAAAGTTGTAGAAGTTTAAAAAAGTTTTATGGTTTTCAGTCTGAGATAGTTGAAGTTATAGTTTTCAAAGCGTAAGTTTGGAATGTTTTGAATGCATAACAGTCTGTCATAGATAGATAGATAGAAATAGTCAGATAGATAGAAAGAAAGGGTCAGATGATAGATAGATAGATAGATAGATAGATATAGAAGACCTAGGGGCTGTTGCTAAGGTACTCGGGGTGGTTGTTGTGCGGTTGCTAAGGCGTTGCTATGTGGTTGCTAGGGTACTCGGGTGGTTGCTAGGGTGTTGCTGGTTTCCCTGGTAGGTTCTAAGAGTGTTTTGCTAGCATGTTTCGAGCATATTAGCACGTGACTATCAACCTGTTGCATCCATTAGCAATTGACTAGCCTGATTAGCCAAAAGTTACTACATGTTGCTAACGCATGTTTCTAGCACGATTTAGCAAGTGACCAAGCATGTCGTGCATGATTAACATGCGACTAGCATTTGGTTAGCCATGATTAGCAAGTTATAGCAATGGTCGCTAGCATGTTTTGTACATGATTACAAGTGACTAGCCGTGTCTAGCATCATTACAAGTGCTAGCAGGTCGCAAGCATGATAGCAATTTATCTCGGCATGTCCGCTAGCATGTGTTTTAGCACGATACATGCTACTAGCGGTTCTAGCATGATTAGCAAGTGACTAGCGTGTTGCTAGCATCATTAGCAAGTGACTAGCATGCCGTTAGCATGATTAGCAAGTTACTAGCAAGTGACTAGCATGTTTTCCTAGCATGATTAGCATGCTGCTAACATGTTGCATGCATGATTAAAAAGTGACTAGCATTTTGTTAGTATGATTAGCAAGTTACTAGCATGTCACTAACATGTTTCTAGCATGATTAGTGAGTGACTAGCATGTTGCTAGCATCATTAGAAAGTGACTAGTATGTCGTTAGCATTATTAGCAAGTTACTAGCATGTTGCTAACATGTTTCTAGCATGATTAACAATTTACTAACATGTTGTTATCATTAGAAAGTGACTATTATGTCGTTCCATTATTAGCATATTACTACATGTTTAGCTAACATGATTACCTGGTACGGCATGTTGTTTGTCCGTTCTAAGCATGATTTACCATTTCGCTATGAATCGATAGATCAGTAGTTAGATAGATATAGATAGATAGATAGAGATAGTCAGATAGATAGATAGAAATAGTCAGATAGATAGATATAGATAGATAGATAGATAGAGATAGTCAGATAGATATAAGTATTAGATGATAGAAATAGTCCGATATATAGTATAAGATAGATAGATAGATAGATAGTCAGAATTGTGATCGTCAGATAGATAGATAATATGATGATGATCGATAGTATAGATATCAGATAGATATAGTCAGATAGATAGATAGAAATAGTCAGATAGATAGATAGATAGATAGATAGAGTTTGAATTTGTTTGAATGGGTTAGAAATAGTACATGGAAAGGAAGTCTGGTTGAGTCTAATGGGCTTCAGTGTGTTTAGATTTGAATTTTGACAGTTGGAGTTTGACGGAATGTTCAGATGAGCAGAGACTTTTCAATTCAAGTCTATGGGATTTTTATGATTTTTAATATTTCATTTTTATGAAAACCGTAAGTCATACGGTTATCAAAAGATATAGCACACCCGGTCAGATCAGTCTGAAGAGCTGGGCTGAGTTTGGAGTCTGTAGAGTTAAAGCTCTAGCAGTCAGAAATTTTAGTCTCAGAAAAAGAATAATATTATTATTATTATTAATTTAGACGATTTTCAGAAGTTTGGCTTTCTCAAGCCAATTTAATAAGAAGAAGAGTCACATGCCTCAAATCTTCCGTTTGTTTGAAACGCCGTCATTCGCATCGCCTCATTCTATTGGCCACTTCTGCCCAAAAGGGGCGGGCCCAAGTCGAGAGCGTTGGGAAGCGAAATTGTCAACCTGGATCGTTTCTATCAGTCGATTACAACATCTTCTACAGATAACGCGAGTCAGTGGAGACGGGCAGCAGCTCAGCGTTTGGATTAAACCTAGTGAAGCAGAAACTGCCGGTGGATTAGCTGTTCTCAGGTAATTACGCGGCTTTGCTTGTAAACAAATGTCTCATTACAGAACAATGACAATGCTAAACCTCTCCCTAATGTGCGTTTGACCTGAAACACATTCTGTTGTTAAAATAAAGATGCGTAGCGAATACAGATCACAATACATAATACATTTGCGTTGTTTTTTGTGTTCTAAAGGCCTTGTTTACAATTGGAGAGGACGAACTTGCTGAACTTGCAAAAGCTGTATTAGTAATTTTTTTTCTTTGTTGCACCATGACACCTCTTTATAATAAAACAATTATCATGATAACCACAGTTTATGCGCCAGTGACTGTAAAATCATATTGTTGGAAATCCCTGCTTAAGTTGGTACAGTAGCTGGACAAGTTAAAAACAGCCCGACCATCTGGTTTGTTGCTGGTCTAAGGTGGTCTACTGACTAGAAACCAGTCAACAAACCAGCATAAACTGGTATTTTGCCATGCATACCAGTATAGTGAGCTTTCAAAAAGAAGCTTCTCTGAACCTGAATGTTCTTATTTTGCAGGAATCATGAACTCTCTCTCGGGTAAGAGTGTGCTGGCGCTGTGCAGGGTTTTCTCCAGTCCCCTGTCTCTCCCTCCTGCTATCCTAGGGGCAGTGAGGGTCTGTCACTCAGGCGTGAACTCCAAGGGCACGGTGTTCACCAAAAAACGAGGCTATGATATCACCAGGAACCCCGACTTGAACAAAGTACGTATCTTTATGGTTCAAACTCAGTGCACTTATGATCTACGTGACTAAGCAGCTATTAGATTGTCAGCAGCCGGTGCTTTGATGTGATTTGATAACGTTTAATAATGCCAAAGTCCCCACAGATAAAGTATGAAAGTGGCAGTGTGAGATCTTGAATCTAAAAGCAAAGACTTTGGCCCCTACCAAGCATTAAGAGGAGATGCTCTGAATATGCTTAGGCTTCTTAAAATCAATGCAGAGTTGCAGGATATGACACAGGGGTTTCGCTAAACACTTTTTGCTGGGTCATGAAAATGTTTCCATTTAAATGTTTCTTTGCAATCTGTATCCTGTTTGCAAAGACTTTCAGGCCAAGATGAGGACTGGGCATGATTGAAAAGTGTAGAACTTTAAAGCCATGATGGATGGAAACTGTTAAGACGTAAACAGTGAGCGGAGAATCCAACAGGGGAGGGTGTCCATGCTTACTTCCCATTGGTCAGAAATAAATAGATCCAACATGTGATGCATCTACCCTAAGCTGGAATGTTGCCCGGTGCAGACCCAGTTGCAGGGTGGTAATTTGTATTTAAACCAGACTGTAGGAGGAGTGCACTTTTTTTTTTTCATTTGCAGCTGTCATGTGTTGTTAATGAAGTTATGGTGCTGTGTTAACAGGGCATGGCGTTCACCATGGAGGAGAGGTTACAGCTGGGTATCCATGGCCTGCTGCCTCCCTGTTTCCTCTCTCAGGATGTCCAAGTGCTTCGTGTTATGAAGAGCTACGAGACACGCAGTAACCCTCTCGACAAGTAACCAAACTTAATCTGAAACATTCTGTACATACTCTGTATGATCATAGCCAATGAAAAGCACAGTGACAATACTTTTCTTGGTCCTATTTCCTATTTATACTAAAAACATTGGGCCTCATTTACGAAACGAACGTACGACAGAAAATTGAGCGTACGGTCGTTTTAACGCAAAATTTGGAATTTATCAATATGGACGTGAGCGGTGGCTACGATGAAATCTCACGTCTGGTCTCAGCTCGTGTACGCAAGTTTTTGAGTTTGCTGAAGTTGCGCACAGCATCGTAAATACGGTGGAGAATTGTAGATTTGCCGCATTTTTGTTCATTTTATATTCCTGAACCGTCAAATGAAGCTCATTAATCGCTCCGTAATCAGTAAAATTAGAATGCTTTTTTTTTTTTTTTTTTTTGTACAGGGCTTTAGCTTTATATACGCGAATAGCAGCATAAACGACCGTGAGGATTCAATCATCACATCACGCACCTGCAGCGCTTCTATGTGAAAGCGTAGAAAACCGAAATTAAGTCTATAAAAGGAATAAAATAAATAGTATCACACAAAATATATAATAGGCTATGATATAATTAAAAGATTAACAAAAGGGGGAAAAAACACTGTGTAACAAGTATAGGCTACGCTCGTTTTTGTCTTAATGCATTTAATGTATTTTCTTTTATATCTTTATTTGATTGAATCCATCTGATCGCACAGGCGCCTCATGCACACACAAACAACATTAGTTCTACCATTTCCTGACATTTCAGCCATTCATCATCAAACTAAAATGCAGTCAACCAAACATAAGTAACACTGTTTATTTTAAAAGGTCCGCTGTAAGATCAGCGTGCAGCGCCCAAACAATAAACAGTGTTGCACATGTGAAGGATTTTACATGGATAATAGAACATGAGTGAAGTATAAAGCCACGTTTAGGCTGCATAATGAATAATAGTTATGCAAACAAATGTTACAAATATGGCAAACATGGAAACGTTTGGATTCTTGTGGTATGAGACAGGCGCGTGAGCCCAATGCTGTTTCAGTTTTGCTTTACATTTGTATGCTGTTAATAATGAATGCCACTATAAGGGGGCGGGAGATCCTAATTTGTGTTTTATTTTACAGTTAAAAATATAATTTTATAACTACTTATTTTTCGTTCTTGTTCTGTTCTGAATACCGTTATATTTAAAATATTTGTTGTAGAGTGAGTGGAACTAAATAGGCTGTTTATATTTACCAGTATTTTAATATACATATAAATTACATATATTAATGTAGCCTAATTGTTTGCAATTACAAGGTTAACAGGTATTTTTGGAGTAAGATCAATTTCTCTTTGACGAGATTACTTCCTCTTTTTGGCCGGGTTTCGTTTCTCCGTGTCGTAAACTCTAGGGGCGAGGCTTCTAAACCAGGGTGTTTTTAGGGGCGTGATATTCAAATGACGATTGTTTTCTGGCGCCACATTTATCAACATGCGGTCATTCGTACGATGGGATTGGCGGCATACGAATGTTTCATGATTCACACGTGAACTCTGTCGTAAGTTGATTTGTGCGCGCAGATCTGCGCTCGTTTCTACGTTAGATTGATAAATTAGGCCCATTGTGTTTACATTATTAATTTCCATTATACATTTTCTATTTATACTAAAAAAAACATTCTGACTCTGCAGATACATATTGCTGATGACACTGCAGGACAGAAATGAGAAGCTTTTCTATCGTGTGTTAACCTCTGACATTGAAGAATTCATGCCTATAGTCTACACTCCTACTGTGGGCCTGGCCTGCCAACAGTATGGCCTTGCTTTCAGAAGACCAAGGTGAGGTATATACATACTCTGGACCTGGAAGGACTTGTTTAGCCAGATCTATTCTGAATCAAATGCTTTATAAACACTTAGACTAGTCCAACCAGTTTTTCTTAGCTGCATGGTGAACATGCAGTATAAGTCCCATATGATTTTGACTTTTTTTTTCTTGTAGAGGGTTATTTATCACTATCCATGACAAGGGGCATATTGCCACCATGCTGAACTCATGGCCGGAGGAGGACATTAAGGTTTGTTTAGAGTGATAAAGTGTCATTCGGTGCCAGTAGATGGTTGTTTCATTGTATGTGCATTAATAGGCCATAGTGGTAACGGATGGAGAACGAATCCTGGGATTAGGAGACCTGGGCAGCTATGGAATGGGGATCCCAGTGGGCAAACTAGCTCTGTATACAGCATGTGGAGGAGTGCCACCTCAGCAGTGCCTGCCTGTGCTGCTGGATGTGGGCACTGATAATCAGGTAAAATTAGAATGGCATAAACCAGTGGTTCTCAAATCTGTCCTGGAGTACCCCCTGCCCTGCACATTTTGTATGTCTCCCTCATCTATTACACCTGATTCAACTCATCAGCTCATTAGTGGAGACTGCAAGACCTGAAGTGGGTGTGTCAGATATAGAGAGACATACAAAACGTGCAGTGCTGGGGGTACTTCATGGAGAGGTTTGAGAACCACTGGCATAAACATTTTAAACAATTTTGTTTTTAAATGTTTTTGAAAGCCTCTTATCCTCTCCAAGGCTGCATTTATTTGATCAAAATTACAGTGAAACAGTAATATTGTGAAATATTATTTCACTTTTATAACAAAATCATTTTATTTTTATAACAATATAAATGTCTTTACTGTGACTTTTGCTCAATTTAATGCATCTGTGCTAAATAAAAGTATTGGCCCCAAACTTTTGAAAAATAATGTTTATACTGTACAACTGTACTTTGTTGTTAATTGGTTTCATTGGGTTTACAAACATAGTTGTCCCTATTTGTAACCTGTTGTCCTTTTTTAACTCATTTTTATTTGTTTTTGTTCAGACCCTCTTAGATGATCCCTTGTACATCGGCTTAAAGCACAAAAGAGTGAGGGGCAAAGCATACGATGACCTCATTGATGAGTTCATGCAAGCTGTCACCGACAAGTATGTTTGAAACTAAAATTCTGAAATGAAAGATGATTTACTTACCCTTATGATTTAGTTATGATTTACTTAACCTTATGATTTGTTTACAACTTCTGTTGTTCAAGTTGTACCTTTAAGCCAGATCTTTTTAGTGAATCAGTTGATCCTGTTAATAAATCTGTTCTGAATGATCTGATTCACCAGGTCAACTGACTTAATGATTTGGTTCGGTGGTTCTCAAGTTAACAGTTAATTATAGGGCAAGGTTATGTGTGGGAAATACTTACAGACTGTACAAACATATCTTTTTTTTTTCGTTTTTATCTTTTGTTTTAGGTATGGAATGAATTGTCTAATTCAGTTTGAGGATTTTGCCAACAGCAATGCCTTTCGTATTCTCAATAAATACCGCAATCGTTATTGCACCTTTAATGATGATATCCAGGGTAAGTATGCACACTGTAATATCAAACTATAAAGATTTTCATTCTTCATAATGGAAAATTATAGTATTCGAGCCATAAAATAGTTTGCTAATCTCTTTCCCCACCTTTTCAGGCACAGCTTCTGTTGCTGTTGCTGGGGTCCTTGCTGCTCTTAAGATTACAAAGAATAAACTCTCTGACCACAAGTTCGTATTTCAGGGAGCAGGAGAGGTAATGTCAATTCAATTGAAAGATGCTACAAGCTTCTACTGAGAAATAGCAAATAAAAGATCCATTACGAAACACTTTTAAGCTTACACCAGTTGTTCCAGGATTCAGATGTCATTTTTTTTGTCACATCACCAGGCCGCCTTGGGCATTGCTCACTTACTGATAATGGCCATGGCCAAGGAAGGTGTACCTCATGCTGAGGCTGTTAAGAGGATTTGGATGGTGGATTCTAAAGGCTTAATTGTCAAGGTAACAATCAAACCCACAGTAGTTTGCCTTTTTTGGCATTTCTTTCCTACAGGGTATATTTGTCCTCCTACTCAACATCTGAATATACAAATGTATGTAGGCTTAATGCAAATGTCAAAACATAAATTAAAGCAATATTCTGCATTGGAACACCTCCAAAATTAAACGTTATACCAAAACTGTTATTTTGTGTCATTTGGCCCATTAGGGCAGAAGTCATCTGAACCATGAGAAGGAAGAATTTGCCCAAGAGCATCCACACATAAAGACACTAGAGGAAGTGGTGGAAACCATCAAGCCCACAGCTATCATTGGTAAGGAGGAATTGATCCCATTCTATATATAGTGTTATTATAATATTATTTAAAATAGGTAGTAGTATAGTACTTATTAATAGTTTGAATTGGCTTTTATTTTTCAGTTTTCATTTTGAGTAATTCCATTGTGTGCGTTTGTTATTTATATTTGTGTTTTTTTTAGTAAAGTGACGAAATCACAATATTACTAAAACCTAAACTAAACTTAAAATGAACAAAAATAAAAGCCAATCCAAAACCTTATAAATTACTATAATAATAACTACATAAGAATACTAAAATAACACTTTTTGCTTTTTAAAAATATTTCCATTTAGCTTTAGTTTTGGTAATTTTATTACATAAACATTAGCATATTTCGGTTAGTTACCAAGGTTTTTTAAGTATGAAGGTATTTAAGTATTAAGTATATTTTTCCATTATAATATTTATATTTAATTTTTTCAGCTTTTAGTTACTTCAAATGATTTTTAATAGTTTACTTAACAATAACAACACTGTTCTTATATACAGTATACACACACATTTTATTTTCGTTTTATTTATTAAGTTTTTTACAAGATTGACAATGAGAACTGATTGCAGATACTCCACCCCAGTCTCATGTGTTTTTATTGCTGGAATGATTCTTTGTGCATCTTAATATGTTTTTATTCATCCTGCATGAATTGCAATGGCATATTGAAGCCACTAGTGGGCATAATTACAGAAAACATTTAGATTTGAACAAAAGTCAGTATATTTCTGTTCATTATGCTAAATGCAGTAAATTTTACTATTTGAAAATTATTTGAGATTATAAACACCAAACTTCAAACCATCTACAGGTGTGGCTGCCATATGTAGTGCTTTCACTGAGAAGATCATCAAGAACATGGCCACTTACAACAAACGTCCAATTATTTTTGCCCTCAGCAATCCCACAAGCAAAGCTGAGTGCACAGCAGAGCAGTGTTACACACTTACTGAGGTAATACTCACTGAAATCTAATGGAGGAAACTGGTCAAAGGGATCTTTACTAAAACAATCATATAAAGCATCCCATAAAGCACATTTTTCACATCAGTTTAAAGGGCATGTATGTGTATCACAGGGAAGGGGCATATTTGCCAGCGGAAGCCCTTTTAAAAAGGTCACTTTGGCAGATGGGCGCAGCTTCTACCCTGGCCAGGGAAACAACGCTTATGTGTTTCCCGGAGTAGCATTGGGAGTCATCGCCTGTGGTGTGTCGTCCGCCACCCCAACCCCCCCCCCCCCCCCCCCCCCCCCCCCCCCTTTGCCCCCCCCCCCCAATGAAATACATTTGTCCTTATACTACAGCAGAGGTAAACAAGCATGAAGAGTCAAGAGCCAACAATAGTAAAAGTGAATGTGTGTTCCGTGCACAAACTCTTGATTGCGAATGTATTTACAGTGCAAAAGCTAAATTTAGGGCTTTGATTTCACTCTAGGCGATTTCTGACATGGTTACTGAGGAGCATCTGGCTGAAGGCAGACTGTACCCTCCTCTGAAGACACGATAGTGTCCTTCAAAATTGCTGTTAAGGTCAGTAACCCTTCTCATATGTAGAGGATGATTACCACAAGAACAGGTCTTATTAGCCAACTCTACATTTTGGCACCCATAAGAAATATGGAATGAGATCATGCTAAATTAAGAGATTTTATAAATAGCAAAGAGGTGAAAGCTGTCTGCGATGGCAGGGCTGTACGTTACTTTTTCATGATGGCACAGTGCTAGTGTAATACTAACAGCTTAGTACAAACATCAAAATTTGTTAGCTGACGAACAACATGGTTGAAATTGTTTTATTAAATTCAGACCACTCTACAATTCACACCATAAACTTATGGAATGAGGTCAATGCTAATATCGAGTTTGATTCCTTTAGCAAAGTACACTATATATATAAAAAAAATTTTTTTTTAATAATTACTTTTATTCGCAAGGTATGCATTATTGTCAAAAGTGACACTACAGACTTTTACAACAAGTACAAAATATGTACATTTATATATATCCTGTGCTTTTTACTTTTTATTCATCAAACAATCCTGGAATTTTTTTTTATTGTGGTTTCGACAAAATATTAATTATAATTGCTTTCAACATTGATAATAATAGGAAATGTTACTTGAGCACCAAATCAGAATATTAGAAAGATTTCTGAAGGATCAAGACAATGAAACTAGAGTAAAATTCAGCATTTGGATCACAGAAAGCAAATGATAAATAGTAAAATGAATATACAATTTACTTTAAAGTATCCCTATTATGGGTAATGAAAAGTTCATATTTTGATTTTGGGAGTCCCCAACAACAGGTTGACATGCATGCAAGGTCAAAAAACACTTTTACTGTCTTATAATATGCATTTATTTTTACCTTACTTGCTGAACGACTCATTTTTCCAAACCTCCTTTGCGTTACACTAATCTGCGGTGATTGGTCCGATTGATCTCAAGTTTAGTTTCATCATGCCTGTAATGCCTGATAAAGCATCGTTTGTGAGCGCAGTGCTGCTTTGTGTACAGCGTTACCGGGGAAACCACTATTTTTACCGCTCCAAAAGCTGCACCTACTGGCAAAGAAAGATTTAATTGATTCTTCACAACCTCGTCCTTTGCCAGTAATGGCATGATGCTATCCACAGGAATCCACTACAGTGTTTGAGGGAGGGGGGTTCAAGTTTTCCCAGGTCTGCGTGCGCAACAAGTGGGCGGGCAATATGCTAATGTTTCATGTTGACGTCAACATGGCTTGGGATTAGTTTTAAAAGTGAATGTTTCAATGATTCAGAGTAGACTCTTTGTTTTGAGATAACTTTATACACGGTGCACTTTCAGATCTAAAACTTTGCAGGATGTTTTCATTCACTTAGAGCTGTGTTACACACTGCATTAAAGGTAATTTTCAAAAATCCATAATAGGGGCACTTTAAGTTGTAACAATATCTCACAGTATTATCTCACTGCATTTGTAATCAAACAGACTTGCTGTGTTTTTTTTAGATTTTAGCACTAATGTTAGTGAGCAAAAATCCACACAGAATTCAACATTGTTGTGTATATATATAATATATTTATATATATTATAATACACACAATGCAACAATGTATCTCTTTTGAAATTCCTCAACAATAATCAGCTTCAAGAAAAACTACTGAATGTCTACCAAAAGATTTGATGTCATTAAATTTGTAAACTTCATGGCATACTGTAAATTATATTCCCTGTAATACCAATAAAAGTTATCACAAATGAACGAAAGTTATCACAAATGGATGAATTTTGACTTTGCATAAGTTTTTAATAGTAAACGGTAGCAAATCTGTCACACTGTACTCTGTTCACTCACTATGTTTCATTCTTTCTTCCCAAACACCTCTTTTTCTTCAGATTGTGGACCATGCCTACAAACAGGGCATTGCCTCCTGGTACCCTGAACCCAAAGATAAAGAGGCCTTTGTTTTATCCCAAGTCTATAGCTCTGACTACGACTCCTTCACTCTGGATCCATACAGCTGGCCCAAGGATGCCATGAAAGTTCAGAACGTGTAGATTATTCATCCACAGCCCACTAAAAAGGATATGCTCATATCAGTCACATGCCTTATTTCTCAGTTCATAATCATCTGACAATATACACTCCAGCTCCAGGCCACCCAATCCTTAAACAGTAGCTGCTCCCACTGATTTGACACAAGATGAGCTGTATCCGCTGAGGGCTAACAGCGATAAAAATGTGCAGTGTTCATTCAAGCTCAAATTGTCTTCAGAACAGTGGTTCAGTTCAAAAGGAAAAATGCAGCTACGTTTAAAGCAGTAACAAGCACTTTCCCAACTAACCAGGCTACTGAATTAGTGATCTTCTCCGGTTTATTAGTTCTAAGTTAGCATTCTGTAAGTAATTTCTTTTATCTCTAACTAGTTATCCACTCCAAATATTTAGCGTTCCTGGAAATGCAAATATCAATGTAGGGAGAAACTATTTTTGTACAGCGAAATAACTCGGACTGCCTGGGTCAAATGTTTGTATGAAAAGGGATTTTCATTAGGTAGGTAGGTAAAGTAGTTGACTGCAGTGTGAATTGACTCCTTTTGCAAGTTAAATTTGTTTTTTGTTTTTTACAAGTTGTCTATGCCAAAGTTTATCTAATTTTAAATGTATTATTGTCATGTATCAATGAATACTGGAAATTGTTAGCTTGAGTATATCAGTTTATTTAAGTGTCCACCTGAAAAGCAAGCTATATATGTGTTCATTGCAGCGTGTGGAATTGTTTTTAACATTTCTCCTCATTTAGAAATATGCTTTTGCTTATTAGTAACGCACAACTATGGAATTATATTTTCAGATATTCAAGGAGATTTTGAAGGGACAGTGACTTTTAAATAAACACTTAAAAAAATAAATGGGTTTTACGTTTATTTAATGAGAGTGAGCTGCTATCATGGCCTATAGTTTTTCTTTTCTTTTCATGTACATTATCAGTTACTCTAATACTCAATTAATTTGTATCATTTTCATTGTTATCATTATCAATATTTACAAAAACAAAAAAACATTCACATTTGTATCACAATAAACTAATCTTTGATATCATCATTTCTCATCTGACTGCACTACTGCATCAGTAAATATCAAGTTCCACCAAAAATATTTAAAATAATTGATTTGGTGATATGCTGCAAGGCTTAAATCAGTGAGGTGAGTGATCACCTATTTTTGTTTCTCTTGTATGATATAATCTACTAATTTGAGTATTTATTCTATTATCTATAATTGAATATAGAGTTTTGAATCTCATAATCTGTGGGCTTTTGTCTCATTAGTCAATTAAGAGGGATAAGTGAGTAGCAGTCGTTTTTTGAGGGCGCTTTGTTGCACAGGAATCTGCGATGTATCATTGAAACCCATTGAAATACAGTCAGTCACAACGAACCTATAGATTATTTTCAGGTGCTCAGGCGAGACTCAACAGTCAATAACAGAATCAACTTTGCATGACAAATTTCTAAATCTGAAATCCAGTGAAACAGACATTTAAATTTACTGAGTATTATTTTTACATTTAATGAGTATTGTATCTAGTGAATGAAGTTTTCTTGGGTTTGTCACAACACAGTACAGTAGTTTAAAGGGAATCCTACTGAATCCTTGACTGCTCAGGTGGCTGAAATAGGTTTAAAAGATGAGACTAAAGTGAGACAAGAGATGATCAAAAATGGATTTCAAGAGAGATGGGCTCAGCATAGACAGTTGCTAAAGGAACTTAAAGATCAAGATTTTTAGAAAAAGTTTTTTTCATATTTTTATGTGGGTTGAGCAGTTAAAAGGGATTTTGACTGATAATATTGAGTGAGACACGAGTACAGGTGCGTCTATTCTCCCAATTGTGTAATCGAACAATACCATTTCTGAATTTTGGGACTGTCAATAGGTGATGGCACAATCAAACAAATTGCCTATTAGAAATCTGTATGCTATTTGTGGACTAGTCTGCCCACGAACTATGTAGGACAGATAGTTACAGGTGCATCTCAATAAATTAGAATGTCGTGGAAAAGTTCATTTATTTCAGTAATTCAAGTCAAATTGTGAAACTCGTGTATTAAATAAATTCAATGCACACAGACTGAAGTAGTTTAAGTCTTTGGTTTTAATTGTGATGATTTTGGCTCACATTTAACAAACTTCAATTCTTTATTTGAAGAATTGTTATTCTTTATTAACTATGACCAGTTAATAAAGAATAACCAATTAATTACTAATCACAACAGTAACGTCTTAAAATTTAACAATTGGGTTCTTTGTGGAAACTAATTTATGAATTTGATATCCCCCAAATAAGTCGGCTACATTTTAAAATTGTGACTACTACTCTTACCAAAGGATGGATGTTCAAACTTAAACATAAAATAATAATAAAAATTAAAATTCACTTAAAAAATTTAATAATTAGGAAGTGATGCTGACAAGCTCATGATTGAATTAGTTCACAATTATGATCTCAGTTCAGTCAGTATCAATGTATCCCTCTCCAAAAGACCTACTGGTAAAATATCAATAGTGCTCACACAAATGTAGGACTGTACAGTAATGTCAGATATATAAAATATGTTAAAACAACTTATCATACTGTAATTAATGAGGAGTAACGGTTTTCGCTAAAATAATGGTCCAGACACTAGTGTCTAAGTAGCACTTTAGCGTTAAAGTGAAAAATACATTAGCCTCTCACTAATTACTCAAGCGTTACCTTGTCAGCCTGCAGGAACCACTAGTGATCTGGATTATTTTAAAGTGAAAAACACCTTAACCACTCAGTAATTACTAAGTAATTTAATAAGTTATTTAACATATTTTATATCTGACACATACATTTGTGTGAGGCACTAGTGATATTTTAGCAGACTCTGTAATATGCGGTTTTGTGCTTAACACAAAATATAAATGCAGTCGATGCCTTCATTAAAGATGTGAATTGTTTTTGTCAAGAGAGCATCATTATTTATATTCAAGAAAAGTCATCCCCAGCCTACTGTCACTAAAGGTACAGGTCTTTTCGAGTCGGAGACATACTGAACTGACACAAACTAGAGCTCATAATTGTGAACTAATTCAATCACTTCCTAATTATTAAAATGTTTAAATTAATTATTTTTATTATTATTTTATGCAGTGTTCGAACTATACCGTGGACTTTGGGGGAGTAACTTGTTTGTTTGTTAGAACGGGTTGTTTGTTGTTTAGGGGGGGGGGGGCTTACATGACTACAAAGATACATAACAGATACAAGTGTATGCACTACTGCTTTAGCAAGCAATATATAGGATAAATCACTAAATGCGCATCTCCTATATGAAAAGCATTTTAGGGGGCCCTTGGCTTTTGGGGGCCCAAGCGGTCGCCTACCTTTGCCTAATAATGGGTAAGTCTGCCCCTGCATAATTCCATATTTCTACAATGTCAGTAACTGCATGGTAGTATGGTGCTTGGGATTAAATTGCTTATTTACAATTTTGTACAGTTTACATGGTCCAAGTTATTCATACCTTTTCCACAGGCTTCACCACAGAGACTTTGCTTTTAACATATAATAATGAAAATGGGTCAAGCGCTTGTTATTATCATCACATAAAACACAGAGGCGAAAGCGTCAACCTACAGTCGTTGTCAGCTCTGTGCAGGAGACACTGGTCCGGTGTGGTCCAGCTGTTCTCTCTCAGGCAGCGCTGTTTCATCACTTGGCTTTTGGTGTTTCTTTCCCGTGCGCTACAGTAAAGCAGATGCAATTAAAAGATAGCCTACCCACATAAATATTTATCTATAGACAAATATTTATGTACTCTTTTTTTTCTCCACACAGAGGTGTGTTTAGAGTTTTGGGGGCCCTCAGCACGTGGTCCCGGGGCCCCCATCGGTAGAAAAGGGGGCCATGATGCTTAAGCCCCGCCTATCCCTTGTTAATTCAGCCCTGTTGAGGGGGAATGGTTGTACAGTATATAAGAAATTAAGGGTAAAATCTAGAAGAGTCATAAAAGAGGCAAAGAGAGAGAGTTGGCGCAAATTTTGTAGTTCTTTGGGAATGGAAACAAATGTTAGGAAACTATGGTCATTAATACATAAAATGTCAGGAGTGTATAAATCAATTAAAGTACCAGTTTTACAGATTGAGGGGCAAGAAGCAGTTAATAGTAAGGATAAAGGAGAGGTGTTGGTTGAAATATTTACGGAAGTGCATAGTTCAAAGAATTTAAGTTTGACTAGCAAAAAGAAAAGAGAGGAGAAATTGAAGAATGAGAAATTTCAATTAGAGTATAATAATGATAATACAAATGCAGTGAATGCTTTCTTTTCTATGGGAGAACTTCAGCAAGCTATCCAAAAGGGAAAAGATACGGCACCTGGTAGAGACGGGATAGGTTGTAAGATTCGTCGCAACTTAGGTGATCCAGTATTAGACGAATTGTTGAAGTTAATAAATATTATATGGGAGTGTGGTATATTGCCATGGGAATGGAAACATGCAATAATTATTTTGGAGAAACAGGAGTACTTTACTCCTTATCAAAGCGGTTTTAGAATTGGTAGATCCACAATGGATTCTGTTTTATTATTGGATTTAGATATTAAAAGAGCTTTAGCTAATAAAGAAGCAGTTGTGGGAGTCTTTCTACATATTGAAAAAGCATATATGACATGGTATGGAAGGAGGGACTGGTGATTCAGCTGTATGATGCAGGGACTAGAGATAGGATGTTAAATTGGATAAATAATTTTATGAAGGGTCGTACTATCCAAGTAAAAGTAGATGGATTTCTTTCCAGTGAGGAAAAGGTGGTAAATGGAACCCCCCAGGGTAGTGTAATCAGTCCAGTGTTATTTAATGTGATGATAAATTATATATTTTGTAAATTGGAAGGGAGTTTTGGTTTGTCATTATTTGCTGATGATGGGGCAGTATGGAAAAGAGGGCGAAATTTGAGGTATATCTATAAACAGCTACAGCAGGCAATTAATACAGTAGAGACTTAAGCAGAGGAATGGGGTTTTAAAGTATCAGTCTCAAAATCTAAATACTGTATGTAATATTTGATTTTAAAAGGGAAAAACCAGAACAGGGATTAAAGATATATAATACACCCATTGAAAGGGTTAAATCATTTAAATTCTTGGGAGTTTGGTTTGAGGAGAGAATGTCATGGAGGGTATACAGTGGTGTGAAAAAGTTTTTGCCCCCTTCCTTTTTTTTTAAAATTGTTTGCATATTTGTCACACTTAAAAGATTCCGATCATCAAACTAATTTTAATATTACACAAAGATAACATGAGTAAATACAAAATGCCGTTTTGAAAAAATTATTTCATTTATTAAGTGAAAACATCTGTCCAAACCTGCCTGGCCCTACATTAAAAAGTAATTACCCCCCAAATCTAATAACTGGTTGTGCCACCCACCCTTTGCAGCAACAACTGCAATCAAGCATTTGCGATAAATGGCAATGAGTCTTTCACAGGAATTTTGGCCTACTCTTCTTTGCAGAATTGTTTTCATTCAGCCACACTGGAGGGTTTGAGCATGAATGGACTGTTTAAGGTCAAGCCACAGCATCTCAATAAGATTCAGGTCAGGACTTTGACTAGGCCACTCCAAAACCTTCATTTTTGTTTTTCTTGAGCCATTCAATGGTGGACTTGCTGGTGTGTTTGGGATAATTTTCCTGCTGCATAACACAAGTGCGCTTGAGCTTGAGGTCACAAATCGATGGCCGGACATTCTCCTTCAGGATATTCTGATAGAGAGCAGAATTCATGTTTCCTTCAATTATAGCAAGTTGTCCAGGTCCTGAAGCTGCAAAACAGCCCCAGACCATCACACTAACACCACCATATTTTACTGTTGGAATGATCTTTTATGAACGCTGGTGTTTAAGCCAGATGTAAACGGACACACACCTTCAAAAAGTTTCAAATTTTGTTCATCACGTCACGAATATTGGCCCAAAAGCGTTTGGCCCAGTCTTTTCTTATTGTGAATCATGAACACTGACCTTAAGGAGGCCAAGTGAGCCTGCAGGTTTTGATGTGTGCGGGTTTTTTTATGACCTTTGGAATGAGCGCGTTGCGCTCTGGGAGTAATTTTGGTTGGCCGGCAACTCCTTGGAAGGTTCACCATTGTTCCAATTTTTCTCAATTTGTGGATAATGGCTCTGACGTGGTTCGCTGGAGTCCCAAAGCCTTTGAAATGGCTTTATAATCCTTTCCAGATTGATACATGTCAACTGTTTTGATTCTGTTCTTGAATTTCTTTAGATCGCGGCATGAAGTGTTGCTCTTTAAGCATGCTTCACGTTGTCAGACAGGTTCTATTTAAGTGATTTCTTGATTCAACAGGTCTGGCAGTAATCAGGCCTGCGTGTGGCTAGTGAAATTTAACTCTGCTTTCTAAAATAATGTGGTTAATCACAGTTCTTTCATGATTTAAGAGGAGGGGCAATTCATTTTTCACGTAGGGCCAGGTAGGTTGGACAGCTTTTTTCCCTTAATAAAAAAAAAATCATCATTTTAAAACTGCATTTTGTATTTACTTGCATTATTTTTGTGTAATATTAAAATTTGTTTGATGATCTGAATCTTTTAAGTGTGACAAATATTCAAAAAATTAAAAAAACAGGAAGGGGGCAAAAATATTTTCACGGCACTGTATATTGATCAAATAGTTAATAGATGTGAGAAAGTTATTCATATTTTAAGATACCTAGTTGGAAGAGACTGGGGTGGGGATAGAGATACATTAATGATGATTTACAGGGGAATCATCAGATCCAACATCGACTATGGATGTATGGCATATGGGTCAGCAGCGCCATCTGTTTGAAAGAAATTGGAGGTTATTCAAACTAAGGCTTTAAGAATTTGTAGTGGGGCCATGAGAACAACACCAATCAATGCACTTTTAGTTGAAATGGAGGAGACTACTTTAGAGTTATCTCTGAACTATTGGTCTAAGCTCCGAAGTTTTAATTGCAAAAGTCCAGACAGAAGTTTATTAGAGGAACACTGGGTGTTTCAGAGAAGGGGTGGAAGGGATAGAAAGGGGAGCATGAAGAGAGCTCAAGAAATGGGTATGAAAGACTACATAATAGGACCAGCAGTGTATTGGTCTCCAGTCCCATGGTTTCTGCCAGAGCCTACAGTTGATTTTTCAGTGTTAGATCAAGTTAAGGAAGTTAATGGTGATCCTGTAGCCATGGTTTATGAACATTTAAAAGGAAATTGGTCAGGCTGTGTGCAGATATATACTGATGGCTCTATGAATCCACTCGATGGAAAAGCAGCAATAGGGATAAGTATCCCTCAGTTATGTATTAAACAAGGTTTTCGATTGCCAGATAACATGTCAGTCTTTTCTACGGAATTAGTAGCAATTTTGTGGGCCCTTGGGTGGGTGGAGGGACAAAGACCTGGAAGAAATGTTTTATGTTCAGATTCCACTGCAGCACTAACGACAATTAAGGGCAGGAAGAGTGAGGCCAGACCAGATTTAATAATTGAAATTCTGGTTTCACTAAATCGGGTGATAAAAGTGGAAAATATAGTGGGATTTATGTGGGTTCCAGCACATGTAGGGATTCAGGGGAATGAAGTGGCTGATGAGATGGCAAAAAAAAGCTACACACAAGAGTGAAGTTGATTTGAAAGTAATGTATGGAAGAGTTGAGTGCAAGAGTATTATACAGCAAAAAATAAAGCAAATATGGCAGAAAGAATGGGAAGAAGGAAATAAATGTAGACATTATTTTTCAATTCAGCCTACATTAATGCACACATCATTCACAAGATTAGAGAGGAGGGATAGTGCGGTAATCACTAGATTAAGACTGGGGCATTGTGCACTGAATTATGGGCTGGCAAGGGTTGGCAAGCATCCAGACGGCAGATGTTTGTGTGGAGAATTAGAAACCGTGAAGCATGTAGTAATGGAGTGTGAAATTCTTCGTGCTGCAAGAAACCGCATGTTTTCTGATCTGTTGGAATCCGGAGTCTCATCTTAATATGAAGCAACAAAGGTTGTTATAAGTTTTTTACTCTACACTGGTCTTTATTTGAGAATTTAATCTATGAGATGGAGTTCTTCAGATGAACTGAGGAGGGCAGCAATACGCCTTTGAAGCGTCTATGCTGCCGCAAATCTCACAAGAAGAAGAAGATGGGGAATAGTTAAGAATATTCTGCTCAAACCGTCAAATTTATGTCATCAGAGAAGAAATGCCATTCCAAAGCAGAAGCAAATGTTCAGATTTTTGATTAAAGTTTGCCAAGATAAAGATTTTTTCAATGGATTAATTTTAAGTACATTTTGATTTTATGCGGACTTAAAATCAAACACTAATGTCTATATAGACTTTTACATTGAAACTATTCTTTAATATCACCGAACAACACGTTTAGTAGGCCTATCTTTGGCCTTTACAGTAAATAAAAAAATAATCTGCGGATTGGCATACACATTATTTAGATTTTTATATTGAACCTACATTCTATTAAATTGATCGAACAACACTTGAAAACTTGGCCTTTACTGTAAAGTAAAGAATAAATCCCAGCACCAACAATTAATCTGTGCATTGGCGTGTGCATGCTTGCAAATCAAAAAAGGTCTCACATTTGGAATCTTTACTAACTCATTGTGATGCGAGGCTAGTGTTAAAACCACGTGAGCATCCTTTTCTGTAGATGCAACGTAACCATTTTTGTAACAAACAAAACAAAAAAAAGCGATATTTTAATAAATAATTTATTATTATTTCATATTGAAGCCCGATATGTGATCACGTGAAATCATCATGATCTGTTTTCCGTTTTTTTCCTCCTGTTTTTACATCTGGGGCTGAAACAAGGATGCGTGCTTCAGTGTTTGATATTTGCAAACGCAGCGCGACGTGGTTGTCCTCTAATCTAGCCAGTTTCTGTCTGCTTGAATGACTCGGTTGTTTGGTTATTTCTTAGATTGGCTGTTGTTGGACATGATGCTGGCGTCATGAAGAATAACAACAAGGCAAGTCAGCAGCAGCAGCACGTCGGGACTGGAGCAGCAGCACAGAAGGTGAGGAAATGATGCTACATTCTTTCGAGATTATACAAATACACGAGTTACATTTTCAGTCTTGCGTCATTGTGTACATGCCGCGGCATCTAAACGGCATCCGATGTGGTCTTACACCAAAATAAAGTTGACTCGACGTTTTGCGTTTCGGCCACTAAAACATAAATTGTTTGACAGAGATTAAATGGGTATGTTTTCGAAATGCGCTAGAATGTATAAGGACACATATGCTATTCCGCCTTGATATATTGCAACGCATGATGCTAGGTGCTGCACAGTGGATGAAGCAAGACAGAGACCGTCTACAAAGTAGCCTTAATTGTTTATATATATACATATAGCTATAACTTATGGTGTGTATGCAATGTAGGGTGTGTGTGTGTGTGTGTGTGTGTGTGTGTGTCTCTACAATACAGTGTTTCCCACAGATTTTGTGACAGTGGGGGGTGGAATTGTACCTGGATTTTAAAGTGTCTCAGTTTACATTACTTATAGTACAAATAATATACTACTACTACTACTACTTAGTGTTATGTGGGACACTGACTAATGTGGAACATTAAGCTTCAGTGTGTTCATCTCTTCTTCTTTTACAACATGAAAGTGAACATGATTATTGTTGAATTCAAGCAGGGGTGTCAAATTATTGAAATCACTTGACTTTCTGGAAATTATGTCAGAAATGTGGCCATGAAACCATAAAACAGTAAGTACCTCTTGTAAAGTTCACTCAAAGGTCACAAGTACTTGATAATCTTAGTATTTTTACATATGATGGTAAAATTATTGAAAGAGTACCTTCTTACAAGTACTTGGGCATTTGGAATGATGATAATCTTTTGTTCAATGTACATATTGCTAATCTAATCAGGAAGCTCAAACTAAAGCTTGGCTTTTATTTTAGAAATAAATCTAATTTTACTTTTAATGCCAAAAAGAAACTTGTAGAAGCTACCTTCCTAACTATGCTTGATTATGGTGATATATTATACATGCATGCAGCTTCCTCTATCTTAACAAGCCTTGATTCGGTATACTATGCTTCACTACGTTTTATTACAAATGCAAAATCCCGTACTCGTCATTGCATTCTATATGAGATGGTGGGTTGGACATCACTAACCATACGTAGAAAACAGCAGTGGTACATTTTTATCTATAAAGCAATTTTAGGTAAACTTACAGCTTATTTCTGCACTCTTCTTTGTCTTTGTTCTGGCAATTACCAGCTTCGCTCTTCCAAGTGTTTGCTGTTTAACGTACCTCGAGTTTGTACAGAACTGGGGAAAACTGCATTTTTTTATATTATGCACCCTGGGCATGGAATAATTTACAAAAAGATCTAAAACTAGATACATTTGTGTCTATTGGTGAATTGAAAGGCATCATAAAGAGAGTGGTAATTGAGGCTTGTGATTGTTTTTGTTGAGAGGATATTATGTTTAAATATTGTTTTAATGTGTACTTCTTGTATTTTAAAATTGTCTTACTGTATGGCTGCTACCTTGGCCAGGTCTCTCTTGGAAAAAGTGATTTTAAATTTCAACGTCTTGGTTAAATAAAGGTAAAATAAAAAAGGCTGCATGGCTCAAAGGTCAGTGACATAGGATTTAGACAAAATTAATGTTAAGGATATAAATCTGTTATAAATAAAACAATATTCTAAATTGTTATCAAATTATATTAGTGATGTATTTGTACAACAAATTTTGCAATAATATTGTTAAAATGTGTTAAGAATACTTTCCATTTGAAGCGATCTATGTTGTCCCACTTTAGAAAAGGATGTTTCAAAAGTGAGACAGCACGTTTTGACTGATGTGGGATAGTCAAATATTCTGTTATTCAGTTGATAAAATGTGCAAAATATTTTGTTTAGCTGCCTGTCATGTGACCTTAAACCAACATCAGAGAACCATTAACATGCAAATGTGTTACTTATTAACTTACTTCCTTAAAACCTCAGGGTGTACTTCAAGTAAATATATGTTCAGCTGACAAAAAAATGGGGAATAACATGAATTTGTGAATTTTTTTTTTTTTTTGTTTTTTGGTTGTTTTTTTTTTGAAATACAAAAGCCTTCCAAAGATATAGTAATACCATACTCACTGTGATAATTCAAATAAAATTGAAATTATTTTTGTAAATCCAGCAGTCAAATGCTCGATTTTCTGTGTAATTATAGCCACCTGACTAGTGACTGGTCTTTGTGTGAATGTCCACAGAACAGGAAGACTTTCTGAATATATATTAGGTAGACTATTTTCGAAAGGAAAAAAAAAAAGAAAAATAAATAAGGGAGAATCGATAAATAATATAGGCTATTGCTATTATGTGAATAGGAAGTAATCAAAAAAGTAACTGTAGTCTGTGTTCAAGTTCAAACGGGAAATAAAAATGTATTTCTATCTATTATTCACCCAATAGCCTAAGAAAGTGAGTACAATTCTGCACAAAAATGTAGCGCAATAAAATGATATATAATAAAACGCTGTAGAATAATGCGGCTGCGCAATGTCGAATTTCGTGATTGGCCATAATACCTGCACGTTGTAGCCAATGGGCGTGCTTCTCTATTAGTGAGCGCGAGCCCTCACAGAACCGCTCATCAGAGCCGACCGCTTCAGGTAAATAAATTAACTAGGATGAACTTGAGATTTTGGATGCAAACCTGAACAGATGTGATAACAGAAAATTTGATATAGATAATGCTGTGTTTGTATCTGAAATGATCCAGGTTTTCGGATTTAATGTAAACTCTTGCTGCATTCAAATTAAGCGGGATAAATCCGTAGGGCTCTTGGGAGTGGACACAATCGTGGCCGCCATATTGAAGGGTCGTAGCAACCCGATATGCTCAAAACTCTGGCCCCTTCAAAGGGCCCTTCGGAATGAAGAATTTCGAATTGTATAACTGATGGACATTTGGCTCCTATAATTTTTTGAGCTGGTTTAATTGTACGACGATGGCGCGTCCTTAGCTTGGCAATATGACGCAGACGTGCGTTTCAAGGAACATTTTTTTGGTCCCCTACACCCTTCGTCCCTTTGAAGCTCTCATTTTGTAGAGTAAACCCTTCGAATGGAATAGGGATGGAGCAGCTTCTGTCTGATAATGATGTCTATTCGGATAGTGCATTACTATCCGAATGATTTTGATTTTTAGAATGCCCATTAGCTTAATTTCAATCCACCGGTTAACTTTTCCAACACTGTGTATACTGCATAAAATATTGGACTATTTTAACAATAGCTGCAGTAGTCGCAGCAAAGGGCTGAATGAAAATTTAAATTCAACTCTCTGACACTAGATGAACAGAAATAGAACTGGGTCATTCTGTGTCAAATAAACCAAATTTCAGAAACTTCCCCAGCTCAAATTTTTTAATTTATCATTGTTTTTTTCTGTAAGAAAAGAAGTAAACAATATAGTTGTTGGAAAGCCAAAAACAATTTAAATTGGTAATTGATGTAATTGTTACTGATAATCCCTGGTTTGTGGGGGGGGTCAAAAAAATGACCTTTTTCATCCTTGCGATTCGGAGCCAGATTACAGGGGGTAAAAATGATTTTAATTTAATTTGTAATTGGTGGTCTACCGATATTGGTTTTTTGACAGCCGATTGCGATATCGTGGATAGCAGGGTGCGATATAAATGTATTTTATTGGAATTTAAATATTTAAAGAAATTTTGAAATCATTTGAACACTGCGAATGAAAAAAAATATTTATAAAAAATAAACATATTTTATACTTACATGATTAAAGTATTTTCACCAAATAAATAAAATTAATAAAAATATTATTAAAAAGGACACTGTAACCAACCGGGCACCCAGTGTTCAGGGAAGTTTGTGTGCATTGGGAATCATATTTTTCAAATAAAGCCAAGGTAACACTCATTTTACATACAGCACACAGTGAAAATAACATGAATATGACAGCGAGCAAATGCATAAATCGCAGCATAATTTGAAATCACGAATTTAATGTTTAAAGCATTCAATTTGCACGGACCGAAAGTCACGCAGAGAACACGCGATCATGCAGGTCACATGCACACTTCACAAGATCTAACAACTGGATTCGACTAAGTTTGCAAGGTTTGTGAAAATAAATGTTCATTAGACATTCAAAGATTTGTTTAAATGATGTAAATGCGTATTTGCTGAATGCTGACGGCAAACAAGAAAGTATTATAATGTAAAAGCAATCGTTATAATACTTTTTGTATACATTTTAATTATTTTGTTTAACCGTTCTGTCTGATTATTAGACAGACTTCTATCTGTATTTAGACAGAACTGTTAACGACGACAGCGAACAAGAGGGAGAATGTGAGCCCTGTGTGCTCAGGCGCTGCCGCTCTCAGCGCTGTCAAAATCAAAGTCCCACCTCGAACGCATCGGTCAAACAGGAAAAACTTATCGGCCGATGCCGATATTTGAAAAATGCCAAATATCGGCTGATATATCGGCCTTGGCGATATATCAGTCCACCACTATTTGTAATTATGTTTAAATGGGAGCCTGATTTGACGAAGTCATCATAAATGTATTTGAATACTGCTATTTACATGCTATTTTGGTCTGATCTATTTGATTAGCATGCAATAATGGCCAGCCATGATCTGCTGTAGTTCTGGAGAGGAGGATGACAGAGAGAGGAAACCATGGAGAAATACCTTCCCAAATATGTTCCATTCTTCACTCTGCTGGCTCTGTCAGGACTCTTATTCCTGCTGTGGAATATCACCTCATTGGAAGTGAGTAAAAGTCAAGTCACCTTTATTTTTATAGTGCTTTACAATATAGATGTTGTTACAGCAGCTTTAGAGTGATAAACAGGAAAATGACAGAATGAGTTACGGAAACTCATAGGACTGCTTGATAAATCATGTTTTAATTGTAATCACGATTTCTGCTTCTCTGAATTTATTAAGCAAAATCATCTTCAGTTGTTGCCCGCTGGTTATTTATATTGAAAACCGTTTCATTTTCATTTTGCATTTGCATCATCTTGTAGTGGTAGCAAGTATCCACAAGCTTTCATGGTTGCGGTTGCCAGATGTCAAGTGCTTTAAATGGACACATTTTCTAATAAAAAAAGTCCTATCTTTTGTTTTGGATTGTTATAAAGTTTTGTGGATGCACTAAACAGTACAGCCATGGCCAGTCATGATCCACTAAAGTATTGTTGTAGTTAGTGAACAATCAATGGGTAATCCATCTTATTTGCAATGTGGAAGTAAGTAGTTCACATTTTTATTATTTGTGCAAGACTTTTCATTTTTATGATAGCTAACTACCTTGAGGAAGATAATACCACAGTGAAGTGGTGTATGGTCACAAAACAACAGGTTGTAGGTAATATAATTAGTTAGTTTGTGGATGTAAATATAGAATGATTTTCTAATTATTCGATTTAGCACACAGCAGATCATTCATCTATTGCCATGTTACAATTTTGCTTGTGAAAAAACATATGAGGTTCGTACTGTAAGAATAAGGTTACTTTTAAAGTCAGGGTACAAAGCATGTTTTGTAATATTTTAATATTTCATGATCATGCACTTGTTTTCAAAGGTTATTGTAATAAGCCAACACTTATCTTGCCCTCTGAACTCTGGAAACCTTCTCATGCTTCTCTGTAATGAAATTTCACATTAAAGCTTCTGTGTTTTGTCTTCTGCAGAGCTGGAACTGTCAGAGAGTATCTACCTTCTATCAGCTTCAGAACAGCATCCAGTCAGTCTTAAAGACCTCTGAATTTTTTCTACCGGTGGAGTTTAACTACTCCTTCTGTGCCCACCTCGGCCAGGAGCCCAATGCAGAGGAAGCCAGGGAGGAGAGCTATCTTCTCAAATCCATTGCCTGGCCAGAGCCATTGGTCCTGGGACTGCCGTTACGTCAAAGTAGCGATCCTGCACAGAGCTATTATATGATCCAAGACCCTGGAGATCTGCAGGTGGGTGGGCAACTGGTAGTGAAAGTGCAGATGCACAATTTTTTGGGTCAGCCCAAAAAACACGGAGGAGACTTTCTAGTTGCGCGACTTCACACGCCAGAACTGGTGGCAGGTGTGGCTGGCCAGGTACACGACCACAACAATGGAAACTACACAGTATTTTTCCCGCTTCTCTGGGCAGGTGTTGCCCAGGTGGAACTGACAATGATTCACCCCAGTGAAGCTGTGATGGTCCTCAGGCGATTGAGAGAGGAACAATCAGACCGAGTGTTCTTCAAAAGCCTCTTCCGTTCAGGGTACCTCTCTGAGACAACTCTGTGTAATTTGTGTTTGCCGCACAAACAGCAGCCGCTTTGCAACTACACAGACCCCCAGACTGGAGAACCCTGGTTCTGTTATAAGCCCAAGATGTTGGACTGTGATACACGGATTAACCACTCAAAAGGGGGGTATAAGAAACACCTTCTCACTGTTTATGAGTCACAGTTCTTCCAAAGGTGAGTCTGCATTAGAGTAGTGGTTGAGCGATATATTTATTTCTGTTGGCCGATGCCAACATCTACTGTGCATAGAATGCAGATTATATATATTATAAATATTTCAGTTTAATGATGAACATAGAATTTGTTCTACTTTCCTCATGAATGACACTTTAATTTTGTTTTGTTCTAGTGGAGTAAATATCAAAATTTCCAATACATTATGCAGGGGTGGACAATGTGACTGTTCAACCTGCTAAAGGTATTGTGGCACATGTAATACTATATTATTTACACTGCCGTTCAAAAGTTTGGGGTTGGTAAGATTTTTTGAAAGTTTTTGAAGGAAATCTCTCTCCAAAGCTGCATTGTTTTGATTAAAAACACAGTTCAGTTAAGAACACTCTGGCAATAAAACATAAAGATTGATTTGTTGCTGATTCATAACAGTTGTCTTTGGCTGTATATGGGGTTTCGGCTTTGCAATAAATTAGTCTGATATTTACCTCCTACGGTACCATCAGCTTGACTTTAATACAATAACTGTGGCTGTCCATGTTACACAAGAAGTTAGCTATTAATAGAAAATGATTTATGAGGATGATGCAGTTAATAGAGACAGTGACTATTATGTTTGAGGACTGCTTGCATGGCTTGTCATGATATAGTGATCTGAAATTGAGAGAGTTAAATATTGAACAGCAAGGGCACAGAATATACAATATGTGGAAGAAATAATACTGATGTCAAAAGAATGGGGATATGCCTGAGCTAACATTTGCAGTTGATTGAAAGGGCTTTATTTTATGATAACAACCAGCTGGATGTACATTATCCCACTTATTACACGGCTGCTTGCCACAAAAGTAAATAATTAGATACATTGATCAGCAACAGTGGAGTGATACATTTCAGAGAGCTGTGTAACAATGTGCAATATTATTACAATTTAAAATCTTTTCTTTTTTTGTATATTTTAAAATGTAATTAATTCCTATAATGTCAGGCTGAATTTTCAGAAGCCAGTAATCCAGGTCTCAGTGAACTTGATCCTTCAGAAATCATCCCAATATGCTGATTTGCTGCTCAAGAAACATTTTATATTATAATAAGTGTTGACAATGTTGTGCTGCCTAATATTTTTGTGGAAACCATGATACACTTTTGTAACAATTTAAATGTGTTTATTCGTTAGTGTGATCAGTTTAATGCCTTCTTGCTGAACAAAAGTGTTAAATGGTTAGTTCATTAAAATTCTGTCATTACTCACCCTCATGTATTTCCAAACCCGTAAGACCTTCGTTTGTCTTTGGAACAGAAATTAAGATATTTATGAAATCCAAGAGCTTTCTGACCCTGTATAGACAGCAACTATAAAAAAAAAATCAAGTGTTATTTTTGTTTTCTTGCTCCAAAAAGTATTCTCGTAGCTTCATAAAATTACGGTGGCACCCTATGATGTCACATGGGACTGTTTTAACAATGTCTCTATTTTCTTGGCTGAAGGGGAAGTTTGGTTTGCTGTTCTATTCAGGGTCAGAAACGCTCTGGATTTCATAAATATCTTAGGCCCCGTCCACACGGAGACGCGATTAGCTGTATACGCATACGTTTTGTACCGTATAGGCGTTTCGTCCACTCTGATCCGGCGTTTTGGGAGAGTGAAACCAATATTTTTTGAAACCGGGTCTCAGAGTGGATAAATCTGAAAACGCCGCCCTTGTGTTTTCGTGTGGACAGCGAATACGTATATTTTCTGAAACGATGACGTCATCAGCCTACGTCTCGCCCCTAGTCAGACACCGCTACGTCACGTAACAGCAACAAAAACACAAACAAACACTGAACGATTGTCTTTTTATTAACTAATATTAACACAGATTAATAAATATATTTTTCCATGTTTGTTTGTATACCGCGCGCAAGGTTTATGCATAGTCCAAGTCTTCTTTTCTGTTTTTAGTGTATCTCTGTGGTAGAATTACTGCGCCACATTCTGGTCTGGCATGTATACTACATCGTTTTGTGTCCCCCGGTTCGTGTGGACGTAGAGAGATATTTCTTGAGACGAGGAAAAAAAAGATGGATAGGGAAAGCTCTGGCTTCGTGTAGACGTAGCCTTAATTTGTGTTCCGAAGATGAGCGAAGGTCTTGCGGGTTTGGAACGACATGAGGGTGAATGACAGAATTTCATTTTTGGGTGAACTATCCCTTTAACTTATTATTATTTTTTTTTTTATAACTTACTGACCCCAAACTTTTGAAAGGTGGTATCATTTTAAATATACAAGAACAGTATTAACAGATTTAAATTCTAAGTTCTCATCAGCATTTTTTCTTTCTTTCTCTCATCATTATCATTTTTTCTTCTGTTTCCTCTTTCCTTTCAGTACAAACCAAAGGAATGCACGTTGAATTCACTCCTTCCGGGTACTACTACCAGGGATCATGGAGACCTTTGAAGGGTGTCGTCATGCGTCAGTTTAATGGCTCTTTAGTCATAACACAGTGTCTTCAAGGGAAAATGGTGTACATGTATGGAGACTCCACTGTGCGACAGTGGTATGAGTATCTCATTGCCCATGTTCCAGGTCAGTAATATTTTTGAAACTATTTTTAAACTTGCTGTATTGATTTGTAGTCATTTTTGTTGGCTTTGACCACATCTCCAACAGTTTTTCAGCCAACCCAATGTCAAAAAAGCAAAGCATGAAAAAAAATAACAATATATAGTATACAGTCATATTGAATAGCTTCCATAAAAAGTACAATGTGAATGTAGCCTGAGACAACTGAAGTACAGATATTTATTTTTTTATATATATCTTCATGCCAATTAAGTATTTTACACATTTTATTCCTGAGTGGGCATGAATCTATTGTCTTATCTACATCTCACCCTCTGTTTTATCTCACAATACAGAGCTTAAGGAATTCAATTTTCATAGCCCAAAGAATGTTGGCCCATACATGGCAGTGGACAGCAATCGCAACATATTATTGAGATACCGCTGCCACGGGCCACCGATCCGCTTCACGTCCGTGTCCTCAGCTGAAATGCACTACATCTCAAATGAGCTGGATGGCTTACGAGGGGGCTCGGACACGGTGGTCGTGATTAGTATCTGGTCGCATTTCAGCACTTTCCCAGTGCAAGTGTACATACGGCGTCTACGCCACATCCGCAGGGCGGTGATCCGACTGCTGAACCGAGAACCGGCGACTTTGGTGCTGATCCGCACAGCCAACCTCCAGAAACTGGACCCCGAGTCCAGCTTGTTCAACAGCGACTGGTTCTCCCAACAACTTGACGCAGTGCTCCGAGCCATGTTTAAAGGTCTGAACGTCCGGCTGGTGGACGCCTGGGAGATGACACTCGCCCACTATCACCCTCATCAGCTGCACCCTCCATCTGACATTATATCAAACATGGTTAACTTCATCCTATCACACATCTGTCCAGTGAGGAGAAAGAGAAGGCGGGGCTAAACTTCTCAAGCAGTATCTTAAGGAACTGGTGAGACCTAGCGCTAATCTTCCATACCTCTGTCTTTGGGATCAGCTCTTTTGCTATCTATTCAGCTATTATTTGCTGTCTGTTTGGCTTGCAAATGTTTATAATGATTTTGCTGGCCGTATTAAAATGCAAAAGCATCATAACAGTTAATGTAGCCCTTTATACTTTTAATGGCAATATCCTGAGGTATGGAGAATCTTTTTTTTTTCTAGAACAAGTTTAACATTTTCCTAAAGAGAATAGATAATTCCCCCATAAAACATTTATAATAATGGAGCACTTATCATTATTGGTTTTCCATTGGACTCTGGCAGACCACTTAATCGTGAATTAAATTCAGATTTCAGTAGTGTGCTTTTTTCACCAAGTCCAGTGGCAACGAATGGATGAGGTTCTGTCAATTATTTGTGAAATGATTCTCAAATAATTTCAGCATATTTACATAGTCAACAGGCGAAAACTAATCAAACGTATTTGCTTGTACTCCAGTCAGGGATTTGAGTAGAGATAGTTCAAACAAAAATGAAAATCCTGTCATCAATTACTCACCCTCACTTTGTTCCAAACTGTAGGAAATCTGTATTCTGCAAAAAAAAAAAAAAAAAAAAAAGACATTTTTAAATAATCTTCTTGTGTGTTCACAGGAGAAAAAAAGTCATATTGGGGTGGAAGGAGGGGGTTCATTTTTGTATAAACTATGAATGAACTAAAATTGAAGCCATCAACCTCAAGGCTGCAACTGTATGAAAAAGGAAAGATTAAATTATTTATGTATAAAACCGTTTGTAAAATAAAAATAGAGAATTACAGAAGAATATAGGGCTGCACGATTGTGACAAGAATCATAATTGTCAATTATTCCTTTGAAATTGTAATTGCGATTATTAATTACGATAAATGATGATGTTTAATCATTTGTTGAGCACGCAGGCGGATTGTTTAGATGAAAATAAACAAGCTTAAAAACACTACTGAAAAACTTTAGTGAGTTTCGATGTATTAAGCTCAATGTCAATATACATCGGATTGGGTCCTTAAATAAAAAGTAAAATAGGCATGGTAGTATAAGTAGACTAAAATGAAAACAAATGGAAAAACACGTAAGAAAAGGTAGAAGAAAAAAAACGCTCGGAAGCAAGCGAGAAAGAAGTGGACTTGAAAGATTAATTGCTGAGGTGAACGCTGTAATTGGGGATCTAATTGTTTGGATAGAAAAAAAAATTCAATAAGTGTGCAGCCCTGTATCGAGTACAGAAGTTAGAGGAGAGTTATGAACTAGAGGCAAGACAAAAATATCTGGTGGTAAACAGGGTTGGGTAGTGGTATTAAGCGGTATCTGTCCGGATATGTTGGCACGGGAGTTAGTGCAGCGTCTAAGAGTCTGGGCACTAAGGGGCAAGTGTCCTCAGAGTGATAATTCGTATTATTTAAATATACATTTGGCCATTTTGTTACAGCAGGATTATGTGATTTTTAGTCTTATTTTGTCTTTTCTGCTGTTAGTTGAATATAATCAATTCTGTTTATCTGGATTGCACCTGTCTTATTTTTCTTATCGTTGTGTTTTTCTGTCTCCCTCTGCACCGGCTTTCCTCCAAATGGTCTTCGTTTTGGGAAGTGTTAGCTGTCTGGCTCTTCCCCCTCTCTTGGTTTGTTGTTCTTTTTTTTTGTGTTCCGTGCTGCCTTGGGTTGTCTCGCGTTTCTGCTTCTTTCTTTTTGGGTCGTCCCCCGGCCTTCTTCCCTTTCCCTTTTGATCCTAGGGCGCGCCGAGACCGACCCCGCCCCTTGCTTCTGATGCTTTATTGTCGTCTTAACCCTGCTTTGGCTCCTGCTTCTTGGCCGCTGCATGCCTGGTCCCATCGGGTTGTGGTCGCTACTAGTCCTTAGCTGCGCCATCCCAGATTTTCCGCAACTCTCACCTTCTTGCGTACGGTCCTCGTTTTGTTTACTCTACACCCGTCTCTACCTGTTCACCCATGTTTTGTCATAGTCGTGCGCTCCCGCAAACTGGCCCGCGCACCCCTCCCGCCCCCTCACGCCGGCGCTACGCGGTATGTGCTCCCTGTGCTCCCTTTGGGGAAGCTTTCCGGGGCCCGTCTCTGTCACTCTCCCCCACTCTGTTTTTGTTGGCACCAGGGCGGCTTTTTTTCTTTTCCCTTTTTTGGGCCCCGGTCCGCCCAGACTCTGTGCACTTTGCCCTTTTATCTTCTTCTCTAGCCGGCTCCTTTCTACACTGTATCTTCTCCCTCTTCTACCTTCTCCTTAATCCTCTTCTTCCTTATAGTTTTGTTCCATGCGGTGCTCCACCACTTCGTCTTCTCGGTTTACTCGTTCCCCACCACGAGACCGAGCATACCCCTACCGCGCACCCTAGACAGCCCCCCCCCGAACACTTGACACCCATTCCCAGAGAATTACCATGTAAGGGACAAGCTTCCACCCTTGAATTACACACACACCACGACCTCCACTACTCCCCACAACGCACTGCCCAAGAGACCGAACTCCAAGAAACTCCCTGACAGGAGAGACAGAACCTGAGAACACGACTTCTACAGCTCTTTCCACATTCGAGCTCTGCAAGATTTGCCCCCACACCCACACTATTAGTTACCGCCACACACTTGCGACACACCTGCACGCCACACGAGTGGGATTTTGGAGTATCTCTCCCCTGACACGAGACGACAGCACTCACACGGCATCAAACAACACCACGACGTCCAATCTCCCTCGGATCAAGACTACCTCCCTACCCCTCCTGCCATCCCCCCCAGAGACTCTCCAACAATCCAACACCCCTACCACCGACTTAATCCTCTCAGAGACCCAGTCACCCCTCGTGAGCCACACCTGCCCTTTTCTTTGCTTTAAAAACAACTCACATGCCCACTTCCCACACCTCCGTGTCAGAGATACTACCACACACTACCTATAACAGACTACAGGCCTTTTTCCCAACCCCATCAAGACATCAACGCTTGTATACTTGTCCTTCCATCAGGTGGCAGCTTTGTTTGGGTTAAGCCGTCTAAGAGATCACTTGTTTCACCCAGAGAGCGCGGCACTGAAGACCCTTTCGGTGAATGCCCCAGAAGATCATTGCCCCATTAGCAAACACACGATGGCTTACCACACCCAGGCCGCAGTGTACTGTCAACTCCACACACACAATATACCGCGGTTAAGCGAGAAAGAAGTCACTAACAGCCTAGACATACTATCTTCGCCTTTACAAATAATATTGACACACCCTAATACAAACCAGTTAAACCTTTCAAACTGTATTATGTTTCATTGTTGTCAAATGTGACCTCACTATATAATTTAAGAGGTGATTTAGTTTTTCATCTAAAATGCTTTTACCAATAATTTAGACGCCGTCTGCTCATGAAACCTACACTGGTCAAAAATAATGAGGTGTTAAAAATCACAGGTGATACCGCCACTTCATATGTCTCACTGGAAACAGGTCAAGTTGTGTGCATTGCATTGTGGGATACATATGGTCAGGTTGTATAATGCACATTCTGGTGCGGTGTACAAAAAAATGCATACTATGAGCAGGATAAAGAGTAGAAATTGAATGAGTAAAATGGTAGTGTGATACTCCTAATTGGTTCAAATAATAAGTACTTTAAAGTATGTAATGATTTTATAATGCTGGATAAAGGTGAATAACTAGGCAGATCAATGCACATGAACAGTACACTTGATCATAAGGGCAAGACACTTTTAGTAAATTTGATTTTAATATTACTTTATTTTGACGTTAATCAACTTTCCAATATTACAGTACAGTTCGGTGCGTATTTTGTAATGTATGGGTTTCATGTAACAATTTCATGTTAAGGATATGTAAAAAGTTAAAAATAAAATGTTTAATAAATATTTCCTAAGAAATACATGAAAGAGACTTTTCTCAAATTTATTTAGAGACATTCATTCAGAAACTGAGTGAAGAAATTCATGAATTATGATGGTAACTCAAGTATATTGGATGGAAAACACCTTTATCACCAAGTATTTGAAACAAGCCTTTTAAAGAATGTACAATCATACTAAAATGAATATGTAACATTTTGTGCGTTATTAACAACCGTATTAATTGTTGCTATAGGTACTAGTGGCACGGGACAATGACCTGAACTCTAAAAGAATCAGATGATCTCTGTTCATGAAGAAAGTATGTGGAGGCTCTACGGGATGACTGTTGATGGAGGGGAAGTTTCTGGGGTACCAGTCGAGGAGAGTCCCTTTCGGTCCTCTGGATGCCCTTTACACAGCACTGGTATCAAGCCTGAGCTTCTTTCTCCTTTGCCTTCTGTTCCCGGTTATACCTGTGGGGAATAAAGAGCTCATTCTGCCCCATGGCCCGGTTCTGCTTTATTGCTACCAGTCTTGTTAAAGTGTAGATAAGCAAAAAGTAAGCTCACAGCAGATAAAATGTGGAAAAAGGTTGTTTTTTAATGGCACAACAGCAATAAAGCATACCGTTTTATTTAAAGAGAGGGTGTTTTATTTAGATTTAGAGAGTGCAAGACTTGATGCACTTCACTGCCAGACTGCGTCAGCTGAAGGTTTCTTTGGAAACTGAACAAAAGTCTAAAATCAAGAACATTCACCTTTTGCCTGTTTCCCCATTTACGAGATTTTATAGCATGTATTGTGTAGGTGAATGAGAGTACTCACTTCCATTTTCTGTAAAGCTGTGATCCTCCTGCACCTCCAACAAAGAAGTTTACAGCAAAAAGATTCCAGTTCTTGGGTATAATAACCAAGGAATACCTGGACCAAATAAGACCTGAAAAACAGAGAGTGAGGGAGATTGGGATAGGTTTTTTTTTTTAAAGAATTGGTTACTGTGTGAGATATACCCGTGGCTGTCAACACAGCAGATTGGGAGGTACTGAGTTTCTCTGCTGGACGTGTCATGTCTGCTAAGCCAGCTACGACCAGACCCTGTGTGAAATCAGAAATGTAACAATTATCTATATATATAAATAAATAAATCTCAATTAATCCAAAGAACATCCAGATCCTGTGTGTTATTAATCTCACCCATTTAAACATTGGTGCCCAGAAGAAAACAGTCTTTGGACCTAAACAAAGAGCAAATCAATACAGTTAAACTCATGTTTCACCGGTCAAATGTTCACAGAGAATGTGTGTAATTGTGACAGCAATCAGGTGTTTCAACATACAAAAAAAGTACTGACACAGAAGAGAATTTTGGGTGATTTTTACACTAAATACTTGTTCTTGCCAGTACATTTTGTGGCTGTGTTTTCATAACAAATATGTATAATATCTTCCTAAAATATGAAGGTAAATAATTGTTTTACAGCACTGAAGTACACAGACTTGAACCTGCATGCCTGTGAGCTGATGGCACTGCATTGTGAACATGTCCACCACACCATGCCAAAGCTCAGACTTTAATTGATTTTCAGTAAGAAATTCATTATACAATGGCTGATGGTACAAATGTTTAACCAATTATGGATTATTATTTGTAAACAATCAATGTTTAAATATTCAACAAGACTAACTGCACTGATCATCTTAGTGGAGTTCCAGCCATCAGTGATCTACATAATACAAAAAGTATGTATTAGAACATCAAAAAAACAATCTGCATTATAAAGATTAATGTTAATATAATTTAATAAAAGATCAGTCATCTCTAGTGCTTAATATGACCCCCTCCCTCTGCCAAACGTGAAGCTGAGGTCAAAATCTGTATGTCAGCACTGTTCTTTTGTTTCATCTTTTTTCAGTCAGTCAGCCTCTGCTTATCAACACATGTAATTTGATCTATATTTATTCTACCACCAATGACTAGAACTATAAACACTTTAACTCCCTTTAGAGAACTCATGTGAGATTATTAGAACAGAAAATATTTTCAGTAATTTAGTAACAGAAAATATTACATTGAACGATTTCTGTTTCTCAAGGGCACTTTCCACAAATGCAGTAGCCCGGCACAGTACAGAATAGTTTTTTTTATTTTTTTTTTTACTTTTTCATTACATGTACAATTAAAATCTTACATGTACAATGGGTTATTGTTTAAAATCATAAATATATAATACTAATTGGAAAATTACAATCACATAAGTCATGACTTTGAAGCAGCACTATGTAACTTTTTCTGTGTTTAAAATTAGCAAAATTTATATAATGAGCGAGTAGATCATGAATTCATCTTCCAAACCGCGTTTTTGTCTTATTCCGAATCACTAGGGTACACTTATAATAAGTACTTATATTTGGACTATTGTAGCCTGGTCGGGTCGTCACCGCTGCGGATTAACACATGCCTGCGTGAATCGCCATAGACGTAAACTTAGAGAAGTAGCTCCGGTTGGAATGCTCTTCCGCGGGATGTGTGCAGTTCTGTTTATTAACCGCTAGAGCGCCAAAAGTTACATAGTGCTGCTTTAAATGCATTAGTCGTGTCCCAAAATTTGAAAACACAAATTAGTTTAAACATAAGTTTAGGCACATTCTTTCACTGCCCAATTGATCAAAACGAAAAAACAGCGTTAATTCTCACTTATAATATGTGTAAATACGTTTTAAACAATTTGTAAGACCGGTTTTGCACTCAAACTCACCGAAAGTGCCAAAAACACAAAAGCAAGTTTGGCAAGCCAAGAACTGCAGACCAGTGTCAACAACACACCAATAAATAAATACATTAAAATAATAATAATAAAATTCAACATATTATACAGTGGCTATAATTCATTACCATATAGTTACACGTCAAGCACCTCAATTCCATTCTAGGGTATGCATCTAAGGAGACTAATTCTGATCTATTCGTGCACCAATAGACAAAAACACCTGCTCAGGTAGCAGTCTCTATGGCTGCACCGTCACTTCAGGGTATGCTGCCACCTCAAGAGGTTAACAGGATCAGTGACAAATAAACTGTCACACTAACAGCATTGTGTTACCTGCAGGGTGGTTATAAACGGGTCTCAGTTTAGCCGGCAGCATATGCTCGATCCTGTCGAGGATTCTGTGGTAAGAAGCTCTCAGCCCCACCATAGCCATGATGACTGCTAAACAAGCTAAGTGCTACCACTGCACGCACGAAAATACCGCTGAGGACAGAGATTACCGCAAAGCACTGCTGCTATTGACCCGTGATGTACCCAAAACAGGGCATGAGAGTGTGAGAAGCACGGCGTATACAGACGAAAACCCACAGAATTTGGACGAGCATAACAGCCTATAGAGAGAGTCCACCCGTAGTAGGAGAGACATATAGGATTTTCGACCTTGCTAATGCAGTTTACTGCTATGTTGTCTTCTTGTGAAGCGTCAGTGGGGACGCGTCGCAAAGCTAAGTGCGTCATGACGTGGATGAGCCGCTGAGGTAAAGGATTGGTTAATGTGGTCAAGCCTCTTTGTGTGATTGGCTGGAAGGAGTTCGCACGCTTTTAAAAGGCGGGGCCTCGTCAGGAAAGAAGCTGTTTTTGCGGTTAAGTGGAGAGTATAAAAAGTGGAATGCTGGGCGTGGAAGTTAAAAGTTTCCGTGCATGTCCGTTCATTTCATTAAATAAATTAATTAATAATAAAAAAAAATCGTCCTTCACAGTGTCCTTTTTGAGCGAAGAGAGTAGTATGACAATAGCATGTTCGAAACAAACATTTATTGATGGATTGGTTGATTTGTTTTGTTTAATACAATACTATGTGTTAATTAATATACTGCATTGCTTTTATATTTGCAAAACGTGTTTTGTCTAAATATTTTTTTATATTTTAAAACTGTATTTCTTAATTTTTTTTTAAATAAAGACATTACTGGTAATTTACCATGGGCGTTCTTCTTTCGCACATCAGTTACACAATCTTCTCAACCAATAGATTGAAACTATCGTTTTTAATATTTTAGTGTACAAATACTGTAGGTGAAACAAAAAAAATGGTGTTGAGATTTGAATGCAGTCGGTGATTCGCGAATCGGCGTAACTTGTGCGCACACTTGACGCTCTCCAGAGCGACCCACACATCACAGTCAACATACTGCGCGTCTCTTCCTTCCATTGGCTTTGGGCTCGAGATGGTTTTGACGTACCAGAGCAGCAGAGGCTAAAGCGGATAGCCAAACAAGAAGCGCAATATTTTTACTACACCTCAAAGCAATCATGCACAAAACGGAAACTGATCGCCGCGGGGGTGTCGATATCGAGGAGTAATATTTTCTCATTCATCCAGTATCGGTTGTCGATGAACTTATAGCGACTGACTATTAGGCGCTGTAAGGGGAAACAATAATAATCAAACGCCACTGAAGGAAGACAAACACATAAGAAAGGCGTCTGTTCTCCCCTTTTCATCCATGCATGTCTCAACATTAGAGGTTTAAACACCATGTCCTGCTCTGGCAACCTCATTTGGGATGTACGAAAACGCACCATTGGATGCACAGATCCATATGCGGTCAGGACAAATTATTTAGGTAAGGATCTACGACCAATATCACACCGTTGCACTTGAAAAAAAGCTGGGAGACTTGTTGGCTAAGACTTTCTAGGTGACAGCTGTCATCTGAGCTTGTACACAGGGCAGGGACACTGGTTAAAGATCATCTGACCTGTTACTCTAATGCTGATCTGTTTTCAGAACGACATGTTATCGGTTACATTTTAATACAGAAAAAAACTCAAATGTCCAGCTGATTTGTCTGGGAGGAGCTCTGAATTAAATAGCATTGTGTTGATTTTTAGATTTAAGGGGAAGTACTACAGTTGAATTGGCTACAGTATTCTCCTTGCTTTTCTGAATTGTGATTTTACCTATTTAAACTTTTACAATATGCAAATGATGCATGTCTTATTAAATATGCACAGTTGGATATTATTTCAAATGGGAAATAGACCCCACTGAAAATTTCACAAATGTTAATATTGTTTAATGCTATCAATCCTTCGCGAGTCCTTTGTTCAAAAGGTTATGTTCCAAAATATATAAGCAAACATGATGTGGCATATAAAAATGAACCACTTCTAATTTAGAATGAACTGTAAATTGCCAAGAAAAAAGATTTTCAAAAACAACGCTCTGACAATTAATAACAATGTAGTTTAAGTAGCAATATCTAAAAGTAGAAGGATCTACCTGTCATGAGATATTAATAGGTTTGTGTTTTTACATTTTACAGTATGTATACAAATTAGTGTATGCATTCATTGAATGTCTGCACAGATCTTAAGGGTAACAAAGTGAATAAATATTTATTTATGACAAAATTTGACACAAAACATGTTCTGTTGTTCTATAATGATTTTCAGTGTTAAGTACAGATATGGTTTGCAGATATCTTTGATTTATTGCTGTGTAGTACCGGGACTGCCGATGAAAATTAGCTACCTGGCTAAATCTGGCACATTTTGCGTAGATATTTGTGTATTATTAATGTGTATTGTCTCTGATTAAATAAATAATTAAATAACTTAAATATATATTTGAGCTCTTATTTATTTTTTGATAGAGATCCTCAGTATATTACCATATCGGGATTGTAAAATGTGTAAAACACACACACACACACACACACACACACACACACACACAGATTCTTGTCAGCTGTTCTTGTGGGGACTCTCCATAGGCGTAATGGTTTTTCTACTGTACAGACCGTATATTCTATTGCCCTACACCAACCCTACCACTAAACCTACCCCTTACAGAAAACTTTTTTTGTGCATTTTTAGATTTTCAAAAAATTTAATTCTGTATGATTTATAAGCTTTTGTACCCGTGGGGACCACAATTTAGGTCCCCAACGTGACACGAGTCCCCATGAGTCTGTGTGTAGTCAGGTTTAAGTCCCCACCAGGATATATAAACCAGTACACACACACACACACACAGTAAATAAATAAATACAATTCTGTCATTTACTGATTCTTAGATTGTTCAAAACCTGTATTTCTTTTCTTCAGTATAGAGCACAAAATGAGTTATTTACTGGAATGCCCAAGCTGTGCTTTTCTGTACAATGATAATGAACAGAGACAGAAGCTGCTAGGCTCTAAAAAACAGCATAAAAGTACCTGTGAGGGTTTGAAATAGAATAGTGATGTCCGAATTTTCACTTTATCTAGGAGAGGAGATGCATTTTCACTCAGTATTACTATGTGCCTCCATAGTCTTAATATTATGCTTTATAAGAATAAATAGAAATTGTGCTCATGGCTTGACAGTGAAGAGAATCTGACATGATCTGATCTTTAAAAGTAATTTTCACGCAAATCACCAAATTATACCCTACTGGTGACTTTGTAGATCTGTTATGTAGCCCTCTGCAACATAACACTTCAGCTAAGAGACCTGAGAGAGGTGTCAGCCATGTCTTGGCAGACTTCAAAGCACGCTTATGTAATAGAATCCACCTAGTCTGACCTAAATATGTATTTTAGATAATACCAATTTAGCTCATTTCTTCTCTGTAGCCTAAGAATTAAATGTGGAATTCTATGCGATTAATGGATTGTGCCAGTATCTTCAGTATTTGGTGTCTGTGAGCTGTTTTACCTTGGATCTCACATTCAGATAGTGATGATAGCATATCGTTCAGAGTGTTCCGTATTTAGCTCGGCTCTCGTTCATGTTATACCGCCTGCCAATGCTAACGGTTAGAAACACATACGGTATCAGCCAAAAAAACAACACAGAGTATCTCTGTTTTATGCATTTGTGAATGGACAAATGTTAACAACTTCTAGTTTACAAATTCTAACCCAGTTAAAAATCCTGAGTTTTTGCATGAATTTCAGCTTTTGTTTTCTGTTGGCAGACCATTCTCATCAATGCATAGAGCAGTGTTATCTCAGGCTACTGCTGTTCTCCAGGCTCGCACCATTGAAAATGGTTGACCTAAGTTTGGCACTTGCTATTTGTAGCTCCTTATTACACAGGCTGAAAATACAGTCATGGAAAGATCTGTCTTTTACCAACCACACACAGATATCTGCTTGTCCGGAATAGAAACATAAATGCTATTAATGTTTCTTAATGCAAACAGCATTGAATGTGGCTTGGTATTGTAGTTGTAAAGCACCAGTATTGTTGGGTTATAAATCACAGTATTTGCATGTCAAATAAATCTGAGGTAATTTATAAGAGATTAGACAAGCAAACAAACAAAACAAGAACCAAATCAGGGTGGTTGACATGATTACAACAGTGAATGACAGGGTGTTTTCCATCTATGTACAGCGACTCAGCAAATGCAGGAGGTAATGTAATAGTGTTGTGGCAGTTCTCCAAAGCAATGAAGAAATCAGCAGCCATTAACAATCATTCCAGCCTTCTCAGCCACATTATATAGTTTATGATTTCTTCATTACACCATCAATGAGCTTCAAACTTCTATTGTGCCTATTATTCATATAAACTTGTTTAAATATTGTATAGCTAAGCTCAGCTCAGATTTTTATTTGATCGAAAATACAATGAAAACATAAATATTGTGAAATTGGATCAGAATTTAACATATGAAATTTATGAATGATATTTTATATATCTATCTATATTATATATATATATATATATGAATTTATCATTAAATGATTTTAAAATGTAAGTTTTCTGTGATGCCAAAGCTGAATATCGGAATCCTTATGCCAGTCTTCAGTGTCAATGATTCCTCAGAAATCATTATACTACTGATTGGTGCTATTGTTATTATTTATCAAATTTGAAAACAGTTGCCCTGCTTAATATTTTTGTGGAAGCTGTGATACTTTTTAAGGGATTGTACAAGATCTATTTGCAATCGTTTTTTTTTTTTTTGTAAGAATTAGAAGAAATTTATTGAATATAATTTATTATGAATTATAATTTAATCTAATTTTTTTTGTTAAATAAAAAGTATTCATTTCTTTAAAAAAAACATCCTACTAGAAGATGGGGAGAAACCTGTTTGGAAACAGTCAGTTGTGCAGTTATATATTTGGTGATGCCAGTGGCACAGAGATGACAGTTTTAAAGAACTGAATTGAATATGGGACAGGTTAAATACTGTTCTTATTCTATGTAAATTAACAGACAATCCAAATGCTTGGACTGAAAACTGCCCAGTAAAATGTATAATTTTTTTTTCTCTATAGGCAGAAGAGAGTTTGTGCAGCGACTGAAACTCGAAGCTGTTCTCAAAGTGCATGATGGATGCGTAAGTCTTTCAAGTTTTTGTTTCACCTGTAAGAAGTCTCTAGTTGTGTCTGATGCTCTTGCCCCCCAGCAGTCTTTTTTTGTTGGCTAATTTTTTTCTTTGATAAATGTGCCTGTAGGAGAATGTGCCTGTCTGGGTTATATTGTCTCAGGGGAATCACTGTGCTTCTATTTTGTGTGAGTGTTGTGTGTGCGTCTCTTTCTACCCACTTACCAGCGGCTCCTGTTCTTTATCTGTCAGTGATTTTAAACTCAAAGGCTGATAGGCACCAGGCAGCCATCGGTGACGTTATTTTGTCAGTTCTTTACTGCTGGACATCCGACAAACCCATATACTCTACTTTAATTTCAAGCTTTACAAATAAACACTCCAATATAACCGTTAACAGACTTTAACAGACTGGAACAGGTTTCAATTTGTTTGTGTCAGTGAAAATGATTTGGTATTTTGCTATTATCTGGTAACGTCCTTCATACTGAGTATGGTAGTAATAGTTAAGTGACCTTTGTGAGCATTTGTGACCTAAAGATGGGTAGAAATGGATGGGTTTGTCCCTTTTTAACCCAGCGCTGGGTTAAATATAATCTTATATCGACTTATTGCGCAATATATGTACATGACCACAATAATTTTTGGTGACGCAATATATATCGCTCCTTATTTTTCCTTAAAAATGTATGTCATCATGTTTTGTACATTCCACTTGTGCCGGTGTCTTTTGCAGCTTCTCGTACATAACGTGTAGTCATGTGGTGCTAGTTCAAATAAAACAAAAAAAAGTTTCATCTGCAGATATGGTCTTGTTTAGGGATCTGTGCCTTTGTGCATATGGACATCTGACTGCTAAGTAGTGATTGAGTTTCTCAGCAATAGTGTGCACCCTTAATTTACAGAGAAAAGAAGGTCAGGGAAAAATCTGAAGATGGAAAAATCTCCATATAAAGTTCTTTGTGCATTTTTCTTTTTTTCTACTTGTTACTTTGCACTTTTTGTTAGAAAATGTTTATTTACGATTTATTCAGTTTTTTTAAGGTATCTAATATTTTGATACTTAATTTCCATGATCTAAATATTCTTAAAAATTAAAAGTTTGTTGTCCTTTGGAAGTGTGTAGGCCTTCTTGCATTATTATGCTGCTACATTATGATTATATATTCAGTGGCATAAAATGACAATAATATCGCTTATCGCAATTATTTCTGGGGCAATTTATCGCACAACAAAAAGTTGTTATCGTGACAGGCCTAACAACACATGATCTTTGTAAAGCCCCCGCTGGTAGATGCCATAATTACACCATCTGGCTGTATCTTTGAATGTATTATGTATTCTGATAAACTATCACTACCATTCAAAAAGTTTAGGGTCAGTAAGATTTTATTAAGAAATTAATTATCCTTTTGTTCAGGAAAACTATGCACATAAAGTGTCATTAAAGATTTTTATGGTTACATAATATTTTTTTTGTCACATAAAAAAAAAAAAAAAAAAAAAAAAATGGGCCCCCAGAATTGAAATTTCTGTTTATCAAGATATAGAAAAAAAATCACAGTTTCTAAGAATGTTTCTTAAGCAGCAAAACAGCATATTAGAAAAATCTGAGAAAAATCCTTTCTCTATTTTATTTATTTTAAAATTACATTTTAAATTGTAACAAAATTTCACAATATTACTTTTTTTACTTAATTTTTGATCAAATAAATGCAGCTTTGGTAAAGGGGTACACATAAAAGGTGTTCCAAACCTGAACGAGTGTCTTCTTCGGTTGAGCACAAAAGACGATTTTGAGAATGTTGGTAACAAAAAACAATTGCGTAGCCATGGACTTCATTTTTTTCATGCTATGTAAGTCAATTGCTACCAGAAGCTGTTTGGTTACCAGCATTCTTTAAAATATCTTCTTTTATGCTCAACAGAATAGCAGCCATGCAGGTTGACAAATGAAAGGGTGGGTAAATTATGACAGAATTTTCATTTTTGAGTTATCTTTTTAAACAGACTTGTATATACAAGATATACATAACTAAAAAAAAAAAAGACACAATGTGTAATTGGGTTGCAAGTAAAAGGTTGCAGATGTAGCATCTAGATATTGTTAGCTAGTGTTCTAAATCTAGCTTTCACTTTCTAGGGGATAAATGTGATTTTTTTTTTTTTTTTTTTTTTTTTTTATTTATATTCCCATAATCATTAAAGAAAAATATGTGTTTGACCATAAACTGCCCTTACATACATATCTAATTCTATCCTTAAAAAAACATGCCTTTATTGCTTTATAAAAGCTATTCCTATTTATGGAAATTGCTAACAGATGCAGTTTATAAACAGTTTGTTTATTCTGTTTGATCAGATGGCCTTCCTCTTTCACTCTTTTTGAACTCTGTCAGTTGATGTGAAAAATCAGGACAAATGCACAGAAAACCTGCTGTGCATTTTTAACTGCAAGAAGAGATAGGTGTCTTTTATCACCTGACTTTGGGGTAACGTTTCAGGTTCCATTTTAGTCTCATTTAAACCACACTCCCCGCGTTCACTAATGACACAGTTCAGGCTGCTTTCAACACTTGTTATTTTAACCTGCAATGCATCTTACTACATCTAACACAATCTAATTCCATCTCCCCACTACACAAAGCAGAGCCGTAGAGTGAAAAGCGGAAGAGCAGAATGAGGGATAAATGCTTAATCTCTCCCAGTGATGTTATTTTAGAAAGGCAGAGGTCAAAGGAAATGGACCCTGTGTGATGAGGTTTGAGCTGCTCTAGAAAGAGGAGGGGAAGCGTGTATCAGCCTTGAGTTAATGAAATATTGATTGCTTGCTCTTAAAGGCACAGGCAGCACACACTACCTCAGTCCATTTCAGCTCTAAAACCTCAAAGCAGGATTTTATGTGATGGTTAAAATAATGATTATATCAGTAGTTAGGGCTGGGTAAAAAATATAGATTTCTCGATATTAATCGATTCTCAATTTTACGAAAACAAGATCGTTTCGTAATCTGGAGATAAAAGAAAGAGTACAACTTACTGAAATCTGTATCCTGTATCATGTAATTGCTCAATCAGTGTTTTAACCGTGGAAAGATGTCAATGTAACAGCTTGTAAACATGAAATCACGTAACGTCACATTTACCTCAGAAAAAACATATTTGGTGACAATAAACTCATTAGTCAGGTATAGAAATGTACTCTAGAGAGGAGCATTTAGCTAAATATATGCACCATATAACATATTAATTACAGTTTTTACTGCTATTCAATGTTTTAGTAAATCCATCATGTTTTTATGACAGCCACCATTTAATTTTTAAAGAATTGGAGTAGAGTTATAATTAATATAATTGTAACTTCTTAGTATAAATTAATGGAGATGTAATGTAAGTGTTGGTTTATAATCAGCCATTGGAACCTTCAAGATTATAGTAGTTGTTACCAAACGGATTTTAGGTATTTTTACAGTATTAGTTGAAGTTTTTTGTCTGCAGAAAAAAAGTTTGGCAGTAGCCTACGTACTGAGAAATATCCAGAATAATCGATATTGAATTGAATAGAATCGAATCGGGAAATTTTTTGTCAAAAACAAAGCCCTACCAGTGGTGCTCTGTTAATGATGTCAACAAATAGAAATTACTTCTGTGGAACACAAAATAATAGTTCTTCCAAAAAAAGAAAGAAATACATTTGATGGGTTTTTGTATTTATGATGACAGAGTGTTACATTCTGGTGAGCTATTTCTTTAAAGGAATTGATGGAGATATACTAAATGATGGCACGGTTTATTGAACAGAAGAAATTAGCATTTTGTTTTAGGGGTAATCAACACTGTTGTTTATATTAGTTGGTATTTATGTTTCTTTAAAGGTTAACACCATATCCTGGAATGAGACAGGAGAATACATCTTATCAGGTTCCGATGACACTAACTTGGTTATCACAAACGCTTACAACAGAAAGGTAAGTTAAAGACACAAATGCGATCTATAAATGTATTCACTTAGGAATGTGTGCTAATGTAGGCATCTGTCTTAAAATATGGGATTATTTTTAATCTTGGCGTTGCAAAATAGTTATTGGTATATATTGAATTTTTCATGTCGGTGGATATGATTTAGTTCTAATTTACATACATTTATAGATGACCTTTGCGTGGCGATACTACATTAAAGTAATCTTTAGACCAAGTAATAATAAAAACTGTAAATGTATTTTCATGCTGTCATTTTTTTAATAATGATTTAAGTTTATAGTGCTTTATTTTAATTTTATTTAGATAAAATACATTTAAAATAAATTCGCATAGTATAAGAATTTAAATACTCCATTGATTAGTTATAGGCCATACAGAAAATGATGTCATCTGTATCATCAATGTTCTGCCAGAAATTTTAGAAAGGAATCTAAAAATGTCGATGCATGAATTATGATCATTCTAAAATGTAACGCTGATTTAAACTAACCCTGTGCAAATCAGTGGCCTATTGTTGTTTTTTTTGTTCAGTTAAGTTAAATTAATATGCTGTACTTCTGTCTTTAGGTCAAAATGACTATTCGTTCAGGACACCGGGCCAACATTTTCAGCGCAAAGTTCATGCCCCACACTAATGATCAACAGATTGTGTCCTGCTCAGGAGATGGCATCATTTTCTACACACACACAGAGAAGAGCCAAGAAATCAACAGGCAGTGCCAGTTCACCTGCCACTATGGCACTGCTTATGAGGTACGATGTTATGTGAAGAGTGCAGTGAGAAGGAAATAAAAGCCACAAAATGGGATTGGTAATGTTTCTCTGTGTCAGACCTGTCTTTGTTTGCAGTTGACATGTGGTGAGGTGGAGGTTGATGTCTTTCTGTTTCTGTCTACAGATAATGACGGTGCCAAATGACCCATATACCTTCTTGTCCTGTGGAGAAGACGGTACAGTGAGGTGGTTTGACTTGCGGATGAAGACGAGCTGCACAAAAGAGGACTGTAAAGATGTAAGAAGGTTTTGAATGTGTAGTAGATACATACATCATCAAACACTGTATACCCAAAAGCTCAGCATGTTTCTTTTTGGTAGTGCTTTGGGGAGGAGCTGCTGTACTGATCTGAGATCAGGCTCCCCTCCCACACCCTTCAGTCTCACCATTACAGCTGGTGAATAACACTGATGCAATTTTGAGGAAGCAGCATCCGACCTTGATTTTTCAACCCACAGAGTGTGTGCAGTGAGGACGCTGTTAGCCTGAGGGCACAGGTGCTTTCTGTTGCTATCAGAAGGCATTTTTGTTTGAGGCAGAGACAACAAGCACACTGCTTGTAAGTGCTGTTTGGATCTCTGCTTGGGTTCTGCCAGTGGCAGGGCTTCGGAATAGGTTTCCGATTGTTGAATAGGTTTAAAATACACAATACATGTGAAGCAGGATTTTGAACCAATTCATAATAAATGAATAATAAAATAAATGTAATTTGGTTGGATATTTTGTTATCTTATGGCAAGGTTTTTAACCTTTATTATTTGTGAAGATACTGCAAGGGGTCCTTGAGAACCTAGAATTTTTTTTTTATACTTATAACGGTATATACTTATACCATTACTGATCTGATGCAGTAACATTTATATATCTTTTTTGAAAGAAAAATGAATACTTTCATTTATCAAGGATGCAGTCAATTGATCGAAAGTCATAGTATAAATGATTTATATGTATATATATGTTACAAAGATGTATGTTTCAAATAAATGCTGTTCTTTTGAACTTTCATCAAACAATCCTGAGAAAATATATCAGTTTCCACAAAATTATTGAGCAGCACAACTGTTTTAAACAGTGATAAATGTTTCTTGAGCAGCAAATAAACATATCAGAATGATTTCTGAAGAATAATGTGACACTGAAAACTGGAGTAATGGCTGCAGAAAATTCAGCTTTGCCATCAAAGAAATAAATTACATTTCAATATTTATTAAAACAGAAAACAGTTGTTTTAAATTATTATATTTAAATAGTTTTTACTATATTTTAGATCAAACAAATGCAGCCTTGGCAAGCACAAGAGACTTCTTAAAAATGATTACCCTTTTGAACATTAGTGTACATTATTGATTATATTCCAAATTATACTCTTAATCAATCATGTATCTAACAGCACTGTTCTTTCTATTTGACTTTTGTGTTTGATTCAGCAATGTTTATTTAAAGATTTCCTGATTCATAAGTTACTATTCACATGTTTATTCCTATTTTGCTCTCCATGTCGTTCCCCACTTTCTCTTTTTCTCTGCTGTCCCTTTTTCAGGACATTTTGATTAATTGCCGGAGAGCCGCTACCTCAATATCCATTTGCCCCCTGGTCCCCTACTATCTTGCTGTGGGCTGTTCAGATAGCTCAGTGAGGATCTATGACAGAAGAATGCTGGGAACAAGAGCTACGGGTGAGAAATGATTCATGTTCAGCGTTTCAGCCTTTTGTTCTTCTGTGTATCAGGTTCATGGAGGATATATGTCAAATATATGTCACGTGATTTAATGATCTTTATATTTAACATTTGGAGTCAGATATGGATCTGAGTCCTTTCTGTTTCAATTACTGCAATGAGAGGTCTTAAACTCTCAGAACTCTATGAAGCATTCTGTTCCTCCTTTAAACTAAAGAAACCCACATTTTTAAATTACTTTTTATAATTTTTCTGTTTCACTAGGTAACTACATGGGCAGAGGGACGACCGGCATGTGTGTACGTTTTGTCCCAGCCCACCTGTCCACCAAATCCTGCCGCGTCACCTCTCTGTGTTACAGTGAAGATGGACAAGAAGTGCTGGTCAGTTACTCCTCTGACTACATCTACCTGTTTGACCCCAGAGATGACCAGGCCAGGGAGCTCAAGGGCCCTTCTGAAGAGCGGCGAGAGGAGGTAAGCAGATATCAGGAGGATGTTCACTGGCCATTTTTACAGTAGAGCTTATAGTGTGTACCTGAGGTAATTTGTTGTCAGAGCAGAGGTTGCATTGCCCGAAATTATTTTTTTTAAAACATTGAGCATTTGCTTTACATCATTTAGATAAAAATAGTTCAAAGGATTTACAGTGCCGTTAATCTACAGGCGTCCCGAGTTCAAATCCCGACTCGAGGACCTGTCTGATCTGTCATATCATAATAAAGGCAAAAAAGCCAAAAACAAATCATAAAAAGTAAAAAACGGTATCGGTTTATGCATTCCTACTTCAGAAACATTCCGTTAGTACAGGATGCTAATAGCGATTAGAAGTGAAGAAAAGTGGAGAAAATAAAGATTTAAGATTTAAAGCACCTTGTGAAAATATAGACAAAGAGAAAGATGTGAGTGAGGATTTGTGTAGAGAAAATTCAAGTGTAGGCCAGTAGAATAATTCATGGGAAATTCATTAAATCAGAGGGTAAGATCACAAGAATACAGTGTCTCTTGTCATTTTCACATTGTGAGAGCAGAACAAAAAGGAAAAAATCTGCAACACAGCACTTGACAAGACTGCAACAGCTCTTGCCACAGAAATTCTTGTGAATCGTGTCATGGTAAAAATACCAGCATTTCAATATGTGACCCTGGAGCACAAAACATAAGTCATAAGTTGCATGGGTAAATTTGTAGCAATAGCCAAAAATACATTGAGCGGTCAAAATTATTGATTTTTCTTTTATGCAAAAACATTAGGATATTAAGTGAAGATTATGTTCCATGAAGATATTTTGTCAATGTCCTACTGTAAATATAGCAAAGCTTAATTTTTGATTAGTAATATGAATTGCTAAGAACATAATTTGGACAACTTTAAAGGCGATTTCTCAATATTTAGATTTTTTTGCACCCTCAGATTAGTTCTATAGTTGTATCTCGGCCAAATATTGCCATATCATAACAAACCATACATCAATGGAAAGCTTTCAGGTGATGTATAAATCTCAATTTCGAGAAATTTACCTTTATGACTGGTTTTGTGGTCCAGCGTCACATTTAACCACAACATGGGTAACCTGAGGTTTGTTATAGATGCATTGACTTTGAATTTTGCAAATCAAATGTTTTCATGCTGAATTAAAGGAACAGTTCACCCAAAATGACAATTCTGAAAATTTACTCTCCTTTAGGACATTCAAAATGTAGATGAATTGTTTCTTCGTTGATCAATAGAAGGAGAAATTTTGCCTTACCATCACTTGCTCACCAATGGCGCGTCTGCAGTGAATGGGCGCCATCGAATGTCCAAAGAGCTAATAAAAAAAATCACAATAATTTACAAGTAATCCACACAACTCCAGTCCTTCAGTTAGTGTCTTGTGAAGTGAAAAGCTGTGTTTTTGTAATAAACAAATTCATCATTAATCCATTGCTTTAGTTTAAAATGCCAGTCCATAATCCATAATAACGCTTCAGTGAAAAAAGTCCATCACTGTTGTCCCTGTTGTCTATTTGTTTAGAGCTGTTTTTTAATTTTTTTTATTTATTTAAACGTTAAGATGTTAATTGATGGACTAGAGTCATGTGGATTGCTTGTGGATAATTGTGATGTTTTATCAGCTGTTTGAAATCTCATTCTGACGGCACCCACTCACTACAGAAGATCCATTGGTGAGCAAGAGATGTAAAGCTAAATTTCTCCAAATCTGTTACAAAGAAACAGACTCATCGCATCTGGATGGGGAGGGTGACTAAATTCTCAGCAATTTAAAATTGAATCTATGGTACCAAGCACTAGTTAAGTGAACTACAGGTGCATCTCAATAAATTACATGTCGTGGAAAAAAAAACTAAAATTGGGAAAACTCATGTGTAAAATAAATTCAATGCACACAGACTGAAGGAGTTTAAGTTTTTGGTTCTTTTAATTATGATGATTTTATCTCACATTTAACAAAAACCCACCAATTCACATCTCAACAAATTAGAATACTTCATAAGATCAATAAAAAACATTTTTAGTGAATTGATGGCCTTCTGGAAAGTATGTTAATTTATTGTACATGTACTCAATACTTGGTAGGGGCTCCTTTGCTTTAATTACTTCCTCAATTCAGCGTGGCATGGAGGTGATCAATTTGTGGCACTGCTGAGGTGGTATGGAAGCCCAGGTTTATTTGACAATGGCCTTCAGCTCATCTGCATTTTTAGGTCTCTTGTTTCTCATTTTCCTCTTGACAAAACACCATAGATTCTCTATGGGGTTCAGGTCTGGTTAGTTTGCTGGCCAGTCAAGTACACCATGGTCATTTAACCAACTTTTTTTGCTTTTGGCAGTGTGGGCAGGTGCTTAAATCATGCTGGAAAATGAAATCGCATCTTCAAAAAGCTGGCAGCAGAAGGAAGCATGAAGTGCTCCAAAAAATTTTGGTAAACGGGTGCAGTGACGTTGGATTTCAAAACACAATGGACCCAACACCCATGATGACATTGCACCCCAAATCATCACGGACTGTTGAAACTTAACACTGGACTTCAAGCAATTTGTGCTATGAGCTTCTCCACCCTTCCTACAGACTCTAGGAACCACACCCCCCCCCCCCCACCCCCCACCCCCACACACACACACACACCCCCACACCCCCCCCCACCCACCCCCCAGCCCCATTGGTTTCCAAATGAAATACAAAACTTGCTCTCAGCTGAAAAGAGGACTTTGGACCACTGAACAACACTCTAGTTCTTTTTATCCTTAGCCCAGGTAAGATGCTCCTGATGTTGTCTCTGGTTCAGGAGTGGCTTAACAAGAGGAATATGACAACTGTAGCCAAATTTCTTGACACGTCTGTGTGTGGTGGCTTTTGTTGCCTTGACCCCAGCCTCAGTCCATTTTTTGTGAAGTTCACTCAAATTCTTGAATTCGATTTTGCTTGACAATCCTCATAAGGCTGCGGTCCTCTCGGTTGCTTGTGCATCTTTTTCTTACACACTTTTTCCTTCCACTCAACTTTAACATGCTTGGATACAGCACTCTGAACAGCCAGCTTCTTTGGCAATGAATGTCTGTGGCTTACCCCCCTTGTGAAGGGTGTCAATGATTGTCTTCTGGACAACTGTCAGATCAGCAGTCTCCCCATGATTGTGTAGCCTAGTGAACCAAACTGAGAGAACATTTTGAAGACTCAGGAAAACTTTGCAGGTGTTTTGAGCTGATTAGATGATTGGCATGTCACCATATTCTAATATGTTGAGATAGTGAATTGGTGAGTTTTGTTAACTGTGAGCCAAATCATCACAATTAAAAGAACCAAAGACTTGAACTACTTCTGTGTGCATTGAATTTATTTATTACATAAGTTTTACAATTTGTTTTGAATTACTGAAATAAATGAACTTTCCACGACATTCTAATTTATTAAGATGCACCTGTACTAGTATGTGAAACATGAGGAAAACATTGCTTCCTCTGAGCTTGACTACAGACACCAGAGTGCTGCTTGTTCACTCTGAAACATTCAGACTATGTATCATGTAATGAAATTGCAACCTTTTGTGGTTTATTAATCGCATAAGACCATATCCTACTTTCGATTTGAATTCCATCATTTGTGCAGCCCTAATGGAAATGGAGCCAGACATCTGAAAGTCAAGAGCGACTGGTCTGGGGGCAAGTGTGCGCTGTTAGTCTGTTCATGCCTAAAGCAAAATCGAAATAAAGGACTTTTGAAGTTCCCTGCGCTCTTGTCTCATGCACTCTGTATAATCCTCAGCAGTACTGTGCTTCAGTGGTGCAGTTTGAAATTAGCTTTGTAGAGGATGTCAGAGAGGATGGATCAAATGACATTGATGCTATGGTTTAGGATGTGGATCACTGCTTGCGGCACTGCTGAGAGATATTTCCATGTTAAGACTGATTCTGGCCAGGGAATAAAAATATGCAATAGGGAATTTTATATCTTAATACCATATTGATGATGTAACAAATGTATTCATTGAGTGAAATTGTACAGTAACACGGCATGATTACATGAACCTAAATACATTTTCCAAGTACAATTCATTTTTTTTATGTGTAAAACTTTTTAAATTAGGAAATGTATGACTGACTGCAACTTTAAGGGAAAGAAAAAGCAAAGGAAGTTAGACAGGCTTTGTGATTGTTACATCGTGTACTAACCAGGCGTGATGCAACACGTTTCCAGCAACAATTATCTGTCACAATGTGTCACATTTTTGATACCAGTGAAGACAATCACAGCCAATCCACCAGAAGCATAACACCCATGCAGATTCATTAAAAAAAAAAGTTTCTTTCTCTTATGCTCATTTATTTGGCCAAACATCAAAAATATGTCTATTTTTGTTTTGCATTTATACTTAAACAGTAGGCTCCTTAAACTAAACTGCCAGTCTACATCTTCCTTCTCTATTGGGACTATAGTGGTGAAATTTGCTGGGTCACCGCTTCAGTCCCTTCAGCTGTTGTACGGTGTGATAAGCTGTGTCCGGATCCCCCGCGATCAGATTCCTTTCCAAATAGAGGTGCAAACACACGCAGAGCTCCACAGCTGAGACAGAAATAGGCACCCAGTGCACAGTGACTGCCAGTGAGAGTGAAGGAGCTCCTGTTGACTTCAATAAATCTTTGTTACAACACCAAGGTTTTACTCCACTCTTTTGCAATCAGTGAATGTGGAGCTAGAGCAATGTGAAATTGTTGAGGACTTAGTCAAGTCAAGTCACCTTTATTTATAGGTTTCACAATATCAAGATGTGCAGGGTTTGATTTTTGAACACGAGCGGGTTACCCAGAAGAACGAGGACAACCACGCAGCCGAGTGTGTAGGACAGCGGTGGAGAGTAGGGGCCGAGAGACTAACAATCGTGGGAGATAAACAAGGCTAATTTTTCAGTTAAAGTGGGTTTATCATTGATTCAGTGATGTCATTGTCCAGCTCATTTCAGTTTAAATAGTATCATTGCAATCAAGTCAACGATATCGATATAAAAGAATAGCTCATTTTATCCCTCCATGTGAAGTGGAGAGAAGCTGCAGTGCTCATTATTAGATTATTTTTAGAATGAAGGCATTGGTCTCTGCTGTGCTTTGTTTGGTCTAATGCAGAGGCGGACAGTAACTAAGTAAATTTACTCGAGTATTGTACTTAAGTACACTTTTTGAGTATCTGTACTTTACTTGAGTATAATTTTTTCTGGGAACTTATGACTTTAACTTCAATACATTTGAAAGCCAAATATTGTACGTTTCACTCCACTACATTTCCATCAAGATCCTCAAAGTAGAAAGTCGTAACTATGTAGCAGCTTTGAAAGTCAGTAGATAATTTTTTTCTTCTCTAAAACATGACTATTTTTTTTCAGACAGTTTATCAGTAAACACTCTTGTAGGGCTACATGAAGAGATTCCCCAGCATTTTTTAAACACTGACCAGCTGCAAATGTGATATAATTATTTACAACAATTCAATAATAAGAAACTGATATTGTGGTATATATTAGACACAATAATGTCTGATTTTGCTAAATTGTGTAGGCCTAAGTGAAAATTTTACCTATAAAGCCACAGAAGAACTGTTGTGCATCTCCTAATAAAAATAGTTATACAGCTACAGTTGTGTTGCTGGGTTTTAAAGCAGGTTTGATTTTTCTTTCTCTCTTATCACTCTGTATTTACAGGATTTCAATGTCCACTCTGTTCAAATGTGGATGAATGGCAACACATAGATGTCTCCAGAGCTGTGTGAGATCACTACCATACTGCGGGTGGGTAGGGGTGTTAATTCCCCCCCCCCATAGGTTTTTAACATTCTAAAAGCTCTTTATTCCAAAGATAATACAAGTCCCCGTCCAGTGTTTTCGCCAGACGCTCGCCCCAATCGTCACCCTTGTACCCAGTTGCTCCCCCGAAGTATTGCAATTATTACGTACAACAATAAAACAGTGCATTGAAATAAAAAAGGAAATTTAATTTAGGTACTTAAGTACTTTTAAAAGCAAGAACTTCTGTACTTTTACTTAAGTCTTTACAACTTCCACTTGCAATGGAGTAATATTTGACCAGCAGTAACTGTAAAGTAATGGAGTTGAGTACTTTGTCCGCCTCTGGTTAAATGTGGCTGTGGTTAGAGCCGGTGCTGTCTTGTTAACGCACCCTAGCACCCAAAATAGAGTGTCCTGAGTGACTGAGATGGTAAAAGTGTGAGAGTGAGGCACGTGACAAAGTGGCCTCAATAGTTTTTCCCATCAACAACCCAAGGTCTTTCACTTTTTTTCAGACCAATGACCCCTCGTTGGATACGGAAACCACTTGATACATATTGTGTCAAATTGAGTTTTGCTTTTTAAAGGGATAGTTCAGCCCAAAATAAAAACTAAACTCATTATTTACTTTCCTTCTTCAGTGGAACACAAAAGAACATATTTTGAAAAAATGTACACACAAGGAAAATCAATGGGGTGCAATGTTGTTTGGACTTCACTGACTTTAAAAATACATTCATTACATTACATTACTTATGAACTTGGGCGGCACAAAGAGATAGATACATTTACTTAAACTTTAACTTCTTATTGTAAGCTTTTGTTGAAGTGAACTTAATTTTTGTCTAATGCTTATTTTAATTGTTCAAAAATTACTTTTTTATCAAACAATGTAATAATTGGTGAACCCCCCTGTAAAACACCTCTGGTTTAATCCATGATGGCAATTCTATTTCACTTTGCATTGTACCATTATGAGATCTGCCCTGATTAAAATGTTTGTTGGTCATACTTCCTGCAAACGTGCCGGGCTAGATGATTCTAAAGTGATGTCAAGTCTCGGGGTAGAGAGTGTTATTTTTAGGGCGTGTGAGAGGCTTTGACTGTGACTGACAGCTTGTTGATGTGTCTTCCCACAGCTGAGGCAGCCCCCGGTCAAGCGCTTGCGTCTGAGAGGCGACTGGTCAGACACAGGACCGCGCGCTCGGCCTGAGAGCGAGAGGGAGCGTGACGGTAAGATGAGAACGCGCAGGCCCAAATGCTGGTGTCACAAATACTGAACACACAGCAGCACGGATAGTACATATACGCAAGCGAATAAACACTGAGGACTGTTTACAAACACACTTATTTGGTGACTTCAGATTAATGCACCAGGAATAGATCCACAGATATGTGTGTTCTTGTACTTGTCAGAAATCATTGATCGATTTTGTTTTTTTACATTTATTTTATTTTTTTAGACTAACAGATGTTGTATAAAGCAGCTTATTTTATATGATAATCAGCACTTCCTAGTCTAGCTAAACTCCATTACTTATAAATTCCGTAAGACCTGAAAAGTGTAACCCATCCCACACCGTTTCATTATACCCAATGAGCAGATTTCCTAGTTAATCCAAAATTATTTTTATTTTATTTATTTATAGCACGTTTACTTAGCACACGCCGTCAAAAGGCTTTATAATTTAAAACTTGTATTAAAAATGTTAAAGCATCAAGGCATTGTCTACCATAGTTGTTTACCACAACTCATTTGCACATCCACTTCAGCTCCAGCTGTCTCCTCCATGAACAGAGCTGTTGTCCGCACTGGCATTCTCCTCCATGTTTTTAACGATCTGAGGCCTGAGGTCTCTAGTGTCTCTCAATACATCTTTAGGCCCAATCCCAATTCTACCCCTTAGCACTCCCCCTTTCCCCTCCGTTTCGCGCATTCACGTGAAGGGCTAGGGGTGTCTCAATTCTCTTTTGATTGGAGGAGTAGGGGTAGGGCCAGACAGCCCTTCAAACTAAATATTTTTCGGGACCACACTTCAAACGAAAGGGTATGAATTATCTCAGCATAAACCAGCTACAGCGGCAACATGGCTGCCCAAGCGAACAAAAACACATAAATGTAAGCATTTTTAGCATTAATAAAGATTTTAACGAAAAGAATTCATTTGTTTTATGTTACATTCAATCGTGAGTTAATATTTACGGTCATGTTACTCAAAGAAATGTTTGCAAAAAATCTCGTTGCTGGAAAATATAATGTATAGATTCAGTATTTAAACTGTTATTAATAAAAGTCAAGGGGCAGCGTTGACAAGTTTATTTTCTCCTGGATGTGTGAGCTGCGCGATCTCCGATATGTATTCTATTATATATATATATATATATCTATATGTGTGTGTGTGTGTGTGTGTGTGTGTGTGTCAGATAAGCAACTAGAACGGTAATTTAAAAGCTCTATGGCACACAAGTATAGTGTGGTGAATGTAGGACCTAGGACGATGTATGATGACGTGTGACGGATAGTATGGTGTCCCAATTCTTTGGGGATATTTTCAACCTACATCTGGACACTCTGTTTTAAGGGACAAGGGAAGGGGTAGAGGAGGGTAGGGGAAGGGGAAAGGGTAAAATAGAATTGGGATTGGGCTAATCTCCCTCAGTACTCTTGACTGTGAACTTTTAAATATCAAAGCTTAGTTTGTTAAGGGGAGCTGGTTAGTTTTCCAGGATTTAGTCCAAGACAGCTTATGCATAATCTGGGCGTATGCAGCTGCTCTTGATGTAACAGCGGCTTCCAGGTGCATTGCTTCTGTGAAGTGAATGATTTAGGATTCTGATTGGTTTGATATTGATCATGAGAAGTTCGTTGTCTTTTGGCCTCGTTTGCAGGAGCACAGAGTCCAAATGTATCGCTCCATGCAGAGGAGTCAGACCTGTGTGCACGTGGTTGAAGAGGCCAGTGAGGCCAGAGCAGCAGAGCCGCTCAACTCGACCAGAGGAAAACAGACTTCGGTCCCACTGAATGTACTGAATAACACACTATGAATATACTGGAATATTTGATATATATTTTCAAGTTATTTTTGTCTTTGATTGGGATAGAAAGAATTCCATATGTAGCAGTATACTATGGAGGCCTTGCACATGAATACAATAAAAACAACGATATTGGACTTTATCTTACAATTCTGATTTTTTCTTGCATGCGAGTTTACAATCGCAATTCGGACTTTTTTTCAGAATTGTGAGATATAAATTTGCAGTTGGGAGTTATAAATAGGGCTGTGCAAAATTTTTTTTCGATATTTATTTCCGCAAACATTGAACATAAGATTTACGTTAATCTTATTACTAGTCTAAGCCACTAGATGTCACCCCCTTATTTGCCCTGCGCGATGTTACAACGGAGAGTCCGTCATTCATTCATTGCTTAAAATGGCGGATCCAGGGCTCTACAGTGCGACCACTTCAGTCGCACTTGCGATTGAAAACTACGGCGTGCGACTATGAAATTTTTTTTAGGAGCACCAGTGCGACTGACCTGATCATCATCATACTTGTGATTGCGCTCAGGGGAGCTTCAAATGTTTCTACGGGTTTTTACAGCATTGAGTAATGCATCACAGACATATCTCACGAATCTTTTCATTAGCAAAGTGAGAGATTCAGTGGTTGCAGGTAGAGAGCTCGTTGATTATAAATTGTGAGATCGAGATGAACTAAGATGAGTGCCAGCTTTAAAATGTTAAAGGAGTTTGTAATGGGAGACTGATTTAATACAATACAAATTCAAGAAACAAGATTATATTAAGTGACTTACATTGACTATAATACTATTGTCTGATTTTGCTCTATTTCGTCGTCGAAAATAGTTTAAAACAAAGACACAGCGGAGCCGTTGTGCTCCATTCAAACACAGTGGTGTTTCGTTTATGAATGAACTGTTTTTTAAAATGAATCTAGTGATTCATGATTACCCATTCATAAAGACAGTCACTTGCTTCATTCCTGAATGATTCAGCCATTTGAATGAATCAATTGAATGAATGATTCAGTGATAAAAAAATCAGTGACTTACCGCCACCTGCTAGCAGTTTTAGTTTCATTCATATCTTTTCAGTTATTTAAATCATTTAATATTTCTATATTCAAAATGTTATATTTAAAACATTAATATCATCATGAATTTATGAATTTAATTGCACTCATTCCACTTCTGAGCCTCATTAAATGTCTGAAAGTACACCAAGCCACTTTTGTGTTCTTCTGTGCCACCTCTACAAACGAATTTTGTTAATACTGATTTAATTTGATTTTTAACTTATATTTCTCATTCTACTTGTTCTTATTCTGTCGTTTAATTAACATTTTTAAAAAGCTTATAAATAATTTTTTAGAATTTGACAAAAGATTACATACTTTTAATAAAGTTTTTTATTAATGTTTTAATAAAGCCTTCACATAAAAATTCAGAGGTATGGAAGCATTTTAGATTTCGCAAGCATGATGACAAAGATACTGTGGACAAGAAAAAAGCTATATGCCAAACAGTTGATGGGCCATATTGACTTGACTTCCATAGTATGGAGAAAAATAAATACTATGGAAGTTAATGGGGGACCAAAACGTTTGGTATCATATTCTTCAAAATCTATTCTCTGTGTTCAACGAGAAGAATTCATACGCATAAATGCTGCAGAAATTTTTATTATATTATTTATTTATCACCCAAAAGCCAGAAGTAGTTTTCAACACCTTGCTTGCAGCCTCCATGTTACAGCTAATGCTGTGAGAGTTTATGTTTGTTTTGTCTTAAACATAAAATAACCTGATCCTGTTTGATCAAGGAATACGACTGTTCTGAATTTTCAGCATCAGTTTTTCATCTTGCATCAAAATTCTGTCTATTCATTGTATGCATTTGAAATATATAGTGGGGTTTTGTTTTATTGTACCCAAGTGTACCTAAAATAAAAAGGGTTTAATATACAGGTTTGTGGCTCTTAATTTCCTATTAATTAACCACTTGTAATCTTATGTTCACTGTTCATTTTTTATAAATATATGATTTGTATTAAATCTATATTCATTCATATAGTCAAATCGAATCGAGAATTGAAATCAAAAATCGAATCGAATAGAAAATCGAAATCTAATCGAATTGGAACATCTGAATCGATACCCAGCCCTAGTTATAAAGTGATAATTGCGAGATATAAACGTGCAATTAAGACTTTCATTCTGAGAATTGGGTGATATGAATTGCAGTGCCAGTTATAAAGTCGTATCGTATGCGAGAAAAAAACTCAGACTCGTAAGATTTACTCACAATTTGACTTCTCAGACTTAATTTTATTGCTTGTTCAGAGTTAAACTCGCAGTTCTGAGAAATAAAGTCAGAATTGTGAACATCAGTATTTTTATATCTTGCAATTCTGACTTTGTAACTCGCAATTGTGAATTTATTATCTCACAATTCAGAGTCAGAATTGCGAGTTTGTATTAGGACAGTTCTGAGAAAAAAAGTCAGAATTGCGAGAAAAAAACTGCATAACCATTTTTATTTTTTTATGCAGTGGCAGAACGGGCTCATAGTATGCTTTTGCGAACATACCAACATACATAACATACAATACCGATCTATCATAACTAAATATCATCTGGTCATCGTGTATGGATATGTGTGCACCAAGCTCGTAATTCAGCATTACAAGTCAAGTCACGTTTTATTTAGTAACTTATTATAGGATTGTTTAAATCAAGCAGTTTTACAGCATTAAACATGAAAAACCAGAGTAAGTGTTGCTTTCAGTTAGAATTACAACTTCAATACTTTACAATAAAGCAGCTCTCCATTGTGTACAAGTTTTGACTTGCGTCTGACTGTGATGTGGAAATGTTCTCTGGTTGATTTCTTCTGTTCAGTCTGTCAAAGAAGGCAGAACCCCAGAGCACACCCTACGTATTGTTTTAATATAAAAAATCTTCATGGACCAATGGTAGTTTGAAGGCGTTAACAATCTTTTCTGGAAACTTTGCTTTGGCAAGCTGTTTCGAAATCCAAACAAACTTTCTTTGGACCTGATTTTGTTTTGCAATGACATCACACCAGATCATTCTTCTATTTAGCTTGAAGTATATAGGGGCCTTAAAAGCTCCTCCATGTGACTTACATTGGCACTGCACAATGCATTGAACTCTATGGAGACAATTTCAACTTTGATCCTCTTTGTCAATAAACATCAACCATTGGATGGTGCATTGAAGCATGTATCACATGAAAGAGTGTAAATCATGGAATTAAATATCTTCTATTAAAAAAAAACTCTATGCATTTACTCTTAACTGTTAAGCTCAAGGTTTGATGATTTGTCTCCAGGTACGGCCGCTCGACCAGAGGGAACATCTGCAGCCTCAGAAACACACACTCAGGCACAGGAGCCCACTGAGGTCTCAATTGAAGGTGCGATGGAGGTGGAGACACCCTCTTCTGATCCTCCACCTACACCTGCTGCTCCTCCTGCACCTACAGAGCCTCTCCCCAAGTCTATCTCCTCCTCCACTGTGACAGCTCCTGCCCCCTCCAGCTCGTCCTCCATGGAGAGCGCTGCTTCCTCCTCTCTCCTCTCATCTCCAGACACAGAGCAGAAGAGCCAGGATGAAGTTACGCCCACTCCCTCGGCCACACCCACTCCTTCAGCCACACCCACCCCATCTAGAGAGGCAGCTTTATCTGGTAAGTCTGTCACAATTGGCAAAACACTGAAGAGTGCATTCATCTTTAATATGAGACAATGGCCATGTTTACATGCACATAATGTTCCATTTAAAGTTCATATATTATGTTTAATCTATTTTAAAAATAGATATTTACATGCTTTACAGCTATTATAAAAAGGGTTTTTGTCCACATGTACTACTGTTCAAAAGTTTGAGGTCAGGAAGATTTTGTTTAAAAGAAATTAATACTTTTATTCAGCAAGGATGCAATCAGTTGATTAAAACTGACAGTGAAGATATTTATAATGTTACAAAAGAATTCTATTTAAAATAAATACCTTTTTGAACGTTCTGTGGATCAAAGAATCTTGAAAAATATGCATCTCAGTTTCCAGAAGAATATTATGCTTCAATTTTGCCATCATAGGAATAAATTACATTTAAATATATTTAAGTACAAAAAAGTTGTTTTATATTGTAATAATATTTCACAAAATTACTTTTTGTAAAATCCAAAGTAGTGGCTTAATTCAGATCATGTGATCATATTCCAGTAGTAATCAGAATTGTCTTGTGCATGTAAATGCAGTCATTGTATCTCTGCTCCATAAAGACGATGTGCTTATAATAAACTTTCAAATTCCATTTTTTATAATTGGTCCATTTATCATGTCTGCTTGCTTTACATCTCCCAACCATCCAACTCTATGTATTTCTTTTTTTAAGACCTACAGTATGTGTTTACTGATTTGTTGTCTCTAGGTGGGGTTTATTTTTTGAACATTGTGTGCTGTTAGGGCCTGCATCAACAATCACATAAACAGAAGCAGGATGTTACATGTAGTGTCTTTTGTCTTCTTTTTTTATTGAATGATAAATCCCTCCTTTTGGCTCATCATGCCATTGCAGGCATTTTTATGTGTGCGTTTCTGTTCCTGCCCCTAGAACATGTGTGGACGTGTGAGTGTAATACACGCTTTTTTAAATTTTTTTATAACGGGTGATGAAACCCTGCAGTCTTGTCTGACATCACTCAGCATGCAGCTTCAATCTTTAATTTGCTCTTTTATCCAGCATTCCTCCTTATCTATGATTTGCCTCTCTTCTTTTCCCCAATCCCATCAATTTTCCCATCCTGCTCTTCTCTCTCCCTCTGACCCCACACTGTCAGAATATGGTCCTCGCAGGCTGCCGGTAAGTTTAGTGTGT
>JADLZN010003194.1:0-173908 GCA_018155175.1 Sinocyclocheilus anophthalmus
TGAGTGTGTATGCGTGCGCACGTGCTGTTTTTTGTGTGTAGGTGTGTGTGCACATCAGCCTCAGGGGTTTTACTGTGGTGGGAGCCCTTGAGAGCCTCTTGCGTTAACCGCCTCTTTGTCACCACGGGTAATTCCTTTCAAAGTTTGTTTGTTTTAGCTTATTTTTCCCTTCTCTACCATTCATCTATGGACTTGACCTTGGGCTAAGACGTCTCTCAGTAGCAGTAAGGAGTTTGTGTGTGTGCGAGTTGACTAATGCGCCATTGTCCTCGGTGCGCCCAAGCCCCTCATCCTCCCCTTTGCCCTGCAGTGGCTGGGAACCCTGCTGCTAGTTTAAATAGGTATGTCAAATCTGCCGGCGTGCACCGGCTCTCTCATCCAGCTTCGAATCGCACGGAGGTGCTTCGCGTTCAGAAACCCTGCAGTGTGCAGAAAATAATGTACAACTCTGCTTCCTGCAGAGGGGAATATTTTTCTAGCATGAGCAAAAGGAAGCAAAACACAAACACTCACAGACTCTCTAAGATACACAAGGTGGTAAATATTGACATTTACCTTATAGTCAATACCTCATTTATCAGGACGTTATACAGCTATCAAAGTAACCCACTTGCAGACTTGAGCAACCAAGTTTTCTATTACAGTAAAAATCAATTATTAAAACACATAATTTGTGTGACCCTTTTTATTCTTTCAAACTAAAAATATATTTATAAACAAAGTTCTGTAACAACTATATATGCCAACATTTTTTGATGGATTTGGGTGGTTCCTTGCAGTCTAGTTAGAAGGGGGTGGTGTTTGCGCAGTGCCTATGTATGGAAACCAAATTATTTGCAGTTGTTGGTTTTATTTTTAAAGAAATATTTTTTTCAGCACAGGATGCATTAAATTGATCAAAAGTGACGTAAAGACTGTTCTTTAAGTTCTATTTATTAAAAGAATCCTGAAAAATTCAGTTTCAACAAAATTAAGCAGCACAAGCGCTTTCAGCTGTGTAAAATGTTACTTTTAAATAATAAGAAATAATAAAAAAAAAATTTAAATAAGAAGAAATTATACTTTAGCACCATATAGCTATTAGAATGGATTTAGGATAGGCTAAGTGACACTGAAGGCTGGAATAATGGCTGCTGAAGATTATTATATTTTAAAACATTAATATAGAAAAATAAATCTAAATTGAGAAAACATTTATGTAAAATTTAACGGTATTTCTGTTTACTGAATACTTTTATTCAAAGAAATGCAATGAGCAAAAGAAAACATTAAAAACTTTTGAATGGTAGTGTACATTTATAAAACTTATGGTGCAAAACATTACTGATTTTTTTTAGAATTTCAACCCGATCTCAAATTCGGATTGGTCATTCTCACAGTTCAAGAAAAATGTATGTTTGTCAGCTAGATAATGTTACCTTGGTGAGTTGAATTTGACAGAATTCACAACAGCATTCAATACATCACAGAAAACTAAGAGTTTAAGTTTGCAAGGCAAGAAATTATCAGAAAAAGATGAACAGATTTATTATGTAGTGACGGTGCAGAAGCTGCCAGTTCCTTTTGCATTCATTAACTGGCCTGAAACACCCCACACTGGTCCCGGGCCTACAGTCCTTATTTTTCAGACCTGCAATATGGCGTCTAGTCCTGCCTATTAGTTGAAAGAGCCTGTCACCTTTATCATAGAAGTATTGTTGTTTGTTTATATTTGAATGTGCCTGTGCAACAGTTGGACAAGCCAAAAAAAAATTTGAGCTAAACAAGCATACTATATGACACCGTTGCTGTCAGATTTATTACCTAATTTGAAATATATTATTTAAACTTAGTTTTGCTGTGTGTTACCAAGATGGTCACAGAATGGACTGACTTTGGCAACAGCAAAGATATTTATACTTAAAAGAAACAATTATTTACTAAAACAAGTCATAAAAGCACAGGCTCATGACATTAGTACTTCCTGCTTTTAGCTGTAGACCCTTCAACCCTGATCTTAACTTGTGTTGATTATACTGTTTTTTTCTACTTAACCTTCGACAAAATGTGCGCTTTGGGAGGAGTGAGTCTGTACAATTTACCCATGATTTGTTGAATACAAGGAGCCTCGGCCAACCAGAAGGCTACATTGAAAGTTCATATTAAAAGCTCAGACGAGGAGCCTCTGTCCCCTCCTAAAGGCATTTGAATTTCTCTGGATTCGTTATGCCGCTGTGATCACGAACGTGAAACGTGCATTCCCCCACTTTTTTTTTCTCCCTCCCCCCTTTCTTTTCTATTACTCCTCCTTTTTTGTGCTGAAAATTGGCTTTTGCCCGATGTTTGCTTTTTTGGCGAGTAGCGGTGGATTATACGCACTCTATCAGGACCGAATTAAACAAACAGCTGTGGGATAATTGAGGGGGAAATGAATTCTCGCACAGGCGTGAGGAAGGTGCCGACGTGAGCTGCATGCCAGCGGCGGGGCCCCGCGTCAGACCCCTGCTCCGCCCCGCTCCAGCACCACCACGCCTGACGGGCACTCCAGGCTCACGGGCGCGATGCCAATTTAGACAAGTGTGCCCGAGGATGCCATCCTGCTCCGCATGGCAGATTCTCCTGTCAGGAGGACGTGCGAGTGTGTGTTTTAGAAAGGAGAGCGAAAGTGCGGGGGGTTATGGCCCAAGTGCTCCCCAATTCAATTTTCCCTCCACACACACACACAATTAAATTCAGCCAGAGCTGAAGAGAGACAGAGATGAGTCGCTTCATAATGGAGATCTGGGTGTGTGTGTGTGTGTGGGTGTGTGGGTGTGTGTGGGTGTGGTGTGTGGGTGTGTGTGTGTGTGTGTGTGTGGGTGTGTGTGTGTGTGTGTGTGTGGTATCTGGTGAGCGTGTGCGTCAGGGGATTTTCAAAGCCCTGCTTTTGTCTCACTGCATCTTTTCTGTGACGGGATTCCCTGAAATATCTATGAAGAATACATCGTCCTTCCATTCTGTGTGTATTCATGACTTATTAGTAACAGAGACCAAGGATTCCTTTCTTTCTTTTTAGTAGTAATTCTGCTTTGGTATTCAAAACGACCATTTCCGGTTCTCTCTTCTGTCATTCAGGATGTCTATGAGATATTGCTGCAAGTAGAAAGACACCGCAGGAAAAGATGAGCAATAAGGCATCTTCACATCAGATACCAAACAAATGAGCGCTTCAATACTGCTTGCAAGAAAAACATTACAGTTAGCTTTAGCAGATGCTTTTATCTGAAGTGACATTCAAAAGAAGTTTGAAGCAAAAGCAGTCTGTCAAAGAGCCAACAGTATTTGTAATATACAATGCTTGGTGTGTTAGAATATTAACAAGCAATCTAGAAAAGAAACACTTTTTAAATGCTCTTTTTCCCTAAAAGTGGTGAGTTTAATGGATAAACTGTTTGTTTCCTCTCAGATTGCTGACTGGGAGCAGGTGGCTGTTAAAAGAGGAAATAGAGGAGAATCTGGTAGAGAACATTTCTGATCAAGATGTAAGAACTTGCATCTTGTTCGAATCCTGCGAAGAGTGTAATTCAGTATGGAAACACAAGAGGGTGCTGTTGGAAAACTAAGCGAGTTATCTTGTTGTGTAGTACATGCGGTTGATCCAGCTGATGGAGAAGTTGTTGTCTATGCCTTACTGCTCTGGAGAACAGCTGGAGGTTCAGTCCAGTAAATACGAGATTCCTGCCCTGCAGTACGACCCACAAGAAGTCGCTTTCAGCATTGGAGATGGTGCGATACTGACATTTCAAATAAACAGGCTGATTAAATATGTTATCAGGATTTTTTTAGTTTTTTGTGTGTGAATACTCTGAATATGCCAATAAGCATCATAAATGTAATCCATGCACCTTTTCCAAAGTCTGCAGATGTGTTCTGTAGTCAAACCTTAACTTTTTTTATTTGTAGTGTATAGGCCTGATAATTCTGAATCTGTGATTATTTGCGGTAACTGCAGTTATTATGCACTTTAAATTCCAATGATTGCCATCCAAATTATGGAATCTATAAGGAAATAGAAAAGCCATTTTTATGTCACTTTGGTCCAATAGTGCGTTAGATGAGTGCCCAAAATTGAGACACGTGAAAAACATGAAAGGTTAAGGACAAAAATATATTGCTGTTCTAAAATGAACTATTCACAAGACAAACATTATTCAATTATTGTAATATTCTGGTGGGCTTAGTACCAAAAACCATTGTGAATTAAAAGTGTGATGAAGTGTAATATTTTGGTTTTAATATTATTCTTGTCTTTCACGCCACATCAGTGTTGAGTTAGTATTTTTGTATATAGTATTACAGTATTCATTAATATTTTCATTGAGCTTTTATTTTTAAATTTTCTATTGTCATGTTAAATTAAGTTATTTTTGTATATTCTTAATTTATTTTTTATTTTATTTCAGCTTTATTTCAAGTACCGGAAATTATTTATAATAATTTTTGTTTTAGTTACAACACTGGAAATTACCAAAATGATTTGTATGACATTAATTGTCTGACAGTCCTAATGGTGTTCTATGATATGTCAGGTGCATTGTTACATATGATGCGTCTGTATGAATATATTGTTATATTAGTATCGAGATGCTACTATAGTTTTTGTTAATTGGTTTGTATTTTTATGTTTTATTTTAATTTTAAAGTTGTAATAATTTTGTAGTGTTTTTGTCATCTTTAGTAAAATTTAATTAAAAATTCAGTACCTCAAGTTAAACTAAATTAAAATAAGTAATGTTCATGGCAAGTAGCGAAATACTTTTTTTGTTACATTTATGCATTTAAAATTAAACAACAAAACATTTTATTTAGTTTGTTATATCTATAATAACCCTAATAGTAAATATAATTATAATAACGATTGACGCTACAGCTGAGAAATAATTTTCAGACATTCTAATCCATAAATTCTGATGCTGTTCCTCACAACAGAGAGAAGTAAAGATGGGCAGCAATTTTAAATTTGGGTTGAGGATTCCTTTAAGTCTTGTGTTCCTGTAGTAGATCTGAGAGTTAAAAAATTTTATATTCCGCAAGGTTTCCGCTCTCACTCTTCTTGCCTTTCTCGCTAAAAACTGTGGAGTATTTGTACACAATACACTTAATTCCCACATCACATAACTTTTTCTCCTGCTCTCCCTTCCCATAGCAGAAGGACAGACGCCAAAGCCGTTCACCCCTCAGAGCACAGTGGCTCTGGGGAAAGAACATCACAACAAACGCACCAGGAAACTACCTCATACTGTCACGTACTGAAAAACAGGTGTGTATGAGGGTTGTTGCCTTCCGTTTATTACATCGCATCTTTGTGGAAGATCATTTTTAGCATATCAAAGCTTGGTATTAGTTTTCTACTCTAGTTAGTATGCCATAAAACTGAGAGCACACCAAAAAAAAAAAGTTTCAGGTCCAGGGCATGCGTGGCGAGTGTGTGGGTTTAGATTTTTTCTAATGTGGTTGGAAAAGTTAATTACCACAATGATTGTGGACCAGAGATTGGGCTGTCACATGCGGCCCGCTGCCCGCCCTTAGCACTCCGTCAGCCTTCAACACAGGCCTAATTGGAGCAAAGGGGAGTGGTTGCTCAGTGTATCAGCACGGTGGGCTCATACCCACGCAAGGCGAGCCAGCGAGCGCACCACCACCTATAAAGCACACGCCTTGCATGAATCCTCTCAATAGTTCTCTACAGTGGGGGCATTATTCACTTTGTGTAATAGGACGATACAGTACTCAAAGGGGAGATTTGCCAGAGAGCCGTGTCCATTCATACAAAAATGTTGAAAGCTTGAGTAGCTCCAGTGGACGGAGAAATGATTTTTCTTAAAGCTCTACACCCACAAACTCTTTGTAGACTCTCACTATAACATATTATTTTCCCTCTTCTCTCTCCTCGCGGGAGCAGGCGACTGTTTTCCTTGCATCTTTTGTGGGCAGGAGGGGTGGTTTGACCATTGAAGGCAGTGGTCACTCGCTCAGGCGGGGGGGCTTGCGAATTGGCCATCTCACAAACATGACCGGGCAAGGGGGGTGGTGCCACAAGAAACTAAGGCATTATACGGGATTATGTGTAATAAAATAATAATTTCTTACATTTATAGCCAGCTTTACATAGAAGGGGGTATCTCCTCATCCAACACCAGTGTGCAGCATACACCTGGATGATGCGACGGCAGCCATATTGCACCACAACGCCCACCACACACCAGCTTATTGATGGAGAGGAGACAAAGTGATGAAGCCAATCAGCAGATACGGGGATGATTAGGAGGCCATGATGGTCAGAGGCCAATGGGAAAATTTGGCCAGGATGCCGGGGTTACACCCCTACACTTTTTCAAAAGACATCCTGGGATTTTTAACGACCACAGAGAGTCAGGACCTCGGTTAAACGTCTCATCCGAAAGACGGTGCTTTTTGTCAGTATAGTGTCCCCGTCACCATGGGGGGGGGGTTGGTTTTTTTAGGACCCACACAGACCACAGGGTGAGAACCCCCTGCTGGCCTCAATAACACCTCTTCAATCAGTAACCTAGTTTTCCCAGGAGGTCTCCAATCCAGATACTGACCAGACTCAACCCTGCTTAGATTCAGTGGGCAACCAGTCTTGGGCTACAAGGTGATATGGCTGCTTGTGTATCATATTCATACATAATTCTCATCTTGCAGGTTTTATTACTTGCCAGCTTCTTGTATGAAAGGTAGTTATGCCTGGGTATTTAAATGTGTACTTTCATGTTGAATACAGCAGGAACAAAATAAATTTTGCCAAAAGGCTGAAAATGACAAGAAAAATATTTGTGTTTTATGTGCTTCCAAACTAATAGTGTAATGTTTTTCAATTGTAAAATTATTTTATTGAAAAACTATAGTTGGGAAGTTATACAGCTATAATGTAATTGGAAAACAAAAGATTAAAAAATAAATAATTTTCATAAATGATACATTAAATTGGTAAAAAATGACAGTAAATATTATCTTTATAACTTCTATTCATAATAGAATATAGAATCAGAATCTTGAAAAAATAATTTAATGATAATGATATTCTAAATATACATTTTGACAGTTTGTTTTCCAATTTGTGATGGATATATATATAGTTTATATTCTCTATATATCTATACTATATATCTATATACACCCAACACATAAGGGGTGGTTTCGTCATTAGGGCGAAAATAGGGCTGACGCAACAACAAAGAGCGAAAGGGGAGATTCTTCTTTTCTATGCACATTCAAAAACAGCTGTCATGTTCTTGCACTTTTTGTTTGTTTCTGGATAAAAGTCAATCAGAGTAAAGTCAAGTTGTGTGGCAGTACCACGTAAGGTTACGCCCGTTTTGGCCAATTTCACTATGGTGAGAAAAATCACCCCAGATGTTCTCACCAGACTGCCATACAAAACACTTTTTTCCGAGCTGCCAGGCACTGCAATGCAATCCTTATGAGTTATCGGGGGAGGGTAGCACCTCAACATGCTTCTTGTCATCATGTAACCTTACCATTTGGCCAGCAATTGGTGGGGCCATTAAGAAATATGAAGTCATGATTAGTCTGTATGGGCTGAATAAAGCAAATCAGTATCTCACCAGCAAAGTTTAGATGGATGATGATTGTAATGGAGACGGTGGGGTAAAGAGGATTACACAGTGGCATACAATATATGGGACTTTCTGAAAAATTATCTTTCTGACCCTGTTTTTTTTCAGCACAAATTTTTTTCAGCCTTCATCTTTATGATGGCTTGATGCCTCCAGATCATCTATTCATCACAATTTCAAGACTGTTGTTCTTAGATAAAGCAGCTAGACCAGAAAAAAATCTTGGTTACTGATGAAACCCGGTTTCCTGAGAAGGGACGAGATTTTTTAGCGGGTACAGCGTAAAGCTGATGCTTTGGGGCAATACCTATTTCTCCTCAAGTACTGAAACCTTATGTTGGCATTGGCAATATCAATGGTGCTCGAAATGTGCGAAATAGGGGGTGGAAAAGCACCCCTATATGAGGGCATTTCATCAGAATCTTTTCGAAACTAAAGAAAGGTTTATGGACCACTAACTGGGGTAAAAAGTCAAACACAGCCTAATGCAACATTTGTTCCCCTCAGGGAACCAAGGTTACTTTCAGTGGGCCGGAGGGGGACTTCCCTTGTTACGAGAGGGCTCTTGAACGTTGAGGATAGTGAAAGCTGAGCTTTGGGGCATGTGTAAATTCACGCCGTTGTTACTGAAAGGGGTCAGTCATTAAGCAGATATGACATTATAAGCACAAAGGACACTTCACAGCAATCGCCACTGCCCTGGTACGGGCCACTGTACACAAAGAGTTACGCATTAGCAAGCACATCAAGACAATAGCTTCACCGGAGCTAGACACGCAAGTTGTGGAGCTGGACCGGGAATTAGAGCGAGGCAATCTTACCGGGGGAACGGTGTGGGGGAAAGTGAATTAGGCCGCCAGTCAACCGACGGTCGTACCAAATACAGAAGTGGGGTTTTTTTTTTTTTTTACTAGTGGACCTAGTGGAAACCCGCAGCTTTGAGAGGGAGGGCGGGTCTACTGCACTGCTGTATGTGCATGCACACAATGGTAAGATATAAAGTGGTGAGACGCAGCACTAGAAAACAGCTGTCATAGACAATATCACAGAAATTGCAACAACAAAAGGCGGCCCAGCGCTTGGTGTACTCTATACGATGACCCCTCATAATACTGCAGCCAGTTAGAAGAATGGGACAAGTGCAGTAAAATCGCATTGTTCAGGGGCTAGTGGCCGCTGAAATCCAATTAGAAAACTCCGGTTTACTTGGCGCTTAACATAGAAGCGATAATTCAGCATTCATTAATATCGGAAGCTAGCCATGCTAGACATCATTACAACTACATCAACAAGCAACGAACCCGAAGCTATTTGAAAACAAAACAGTGGGGTACTATAATGTATCATAGCCAACACTAGCAATAGCCCAAATTTAAGGTTTGGGGGAAACTGCAGTTTCAAGCAAAATGACTGTAACCCACAGGATAATAGCAGCAATACAAGTCATACAGGGGCACTGCCGAAGATCGGTACATAGTAGGGACCGACACGCGCTGTGGGAACAATCTGACTGCCGCAATAGAGTCATCTTCATGACGTCAGACCCTAGCGGACCTAGTGAAACCCCACAGCCCAGAAAAAGGGAGTCTCAGTGCAAAAGCAGTAACATGAATCATATAGCAGCGACTTGACTAAAGAAGTAAAACTGGCCTACCTTGAGTGAGTAGTCTTGACCCGAAAGGACCGGGGAAGCCTTTGTTTAAGGAACCTGGCAGTTTTGTTCTGCGAAGCCCATCCAGCCGCTGAACATATATCCTCAATAGATGTCCTATTGAACCATGCCCATGACGAGGCATGCCTCTCGTATAGTGGGCATGCACACCAGTAGGGCACAGGGCAGGGAGGGGACTGAGAGAAAAAAGCTGAGAGAAATATCACCTGGGCTCTGAACGGCATTGGGAGCACCGTGGATACATAACCCTTTCTGGTTTAGTGACAACTTTCAGTCATAGGTGAAATCCATAGAGTAGTTGAATCAGAAGAGATTGTGTCATATAATTCCCACTCGTCTTTAACAGAAGCAAGCCACAGCAAATAGGGCATGTCTTAAGGGAAAGCAAGGAGCCTTATTTATGTAATATTTTTCTTTTATTTATTTAGGTATTACTAAGAAGACGGTCCCCAGTGGAGTTACGTTGACAGGGGTTCAGCAGATTTTGCGCCCCATAGAAATCTAATAACTAAATCATGCCTTTCCTCCCCCACTGACAGCCTATAAATGTAAGGATGAACTCTGCATAATGACAGATACCATATACTTGCAGCATGTAGGGTTGTTACGGCCTTCATCCGAAACACTGGAGAAAAAGTGAAAACTACTGAAAACGGGCAGTTGACCAGGGTCTTGGCCGTTGAAAGCCGCAAAAATACTTTACGGAGGAGTCTTAACCTATAAGCCCTGAGAACCCGCGGTGCAGTGTGGCCTGGGAGACGCTGACAAGATTTTAAAAAGGACAGGAGGGGCTGGTCTGCCCACGTTTACAAGCTCATCGCGATCACGAGAAAAGGGCAAGAACGGGGACCGCCTTGTCAATTTATGAACGCCATGGCTGCCATGTTGTCCATGTGAGCGAGAACGTGCTTGTGATGGACCTAAGTGTAGAAACACTTAAGAGACAGGTGAACTGCTCCAATCACCAGACAGGTCATTAGGTACCTTTTCTCCGTGTCGGTCCAGGCACGGAATGCCGGGTGACCATCGCACAAGGCTGCTGTCATAAAAGGATGTGCTCCGCTTCCAGGCATTTGTGAGTCACCAAGATGCATGTTTAGCTCAAGTGTGGAGCCCGTGCAGGAATGCACACAATCAACAATAGTTGAAGTGGTCGCATGTAAAGCAGTCCCAACGTGCCAGATAACGTTACAATGTAAATGGTCTGAGGGAATGTTCTGATAATGCGCTCTGAATGCTGGGGCATTTTCAAGCCTGCATGGTAGTCAGCATTACACCATTTAGACGGAGCAATTTATATGTCTTTTATTTGGAGCTCGTCTCTTCAAGGCAAGGGGTGAGAAAAAGAATTCTGATATCTCCTGATATCTGGTATCTCCTGTATTCTTGTCTTCCAGCTTGTCGCACTGCACAGTGGAACAACCATAGCACAAATACATCCAGTTTTTTGTCGATTTGACTATAACGCTATGCGGCACGTTCCTCATTCTGGGAACGGATGGCATTTCGGCCACAAGTTCTCTGGTTTCACAGCTGGATCAGGCTCTATGCAAGTGTCTGAAGTTGGGCTAGAAACTTTACATGCAGTCGCACAGAGCTATGTTAGCTGTAACGCCAGCCGATATAGTGATCAGTGTAAGCAACATTACACATCCGTATAAAGAGAGTGGCACAGCCGGCGCTCATCACAAAAAAGCAACGTATGGCACCAGCGCCAGCATATATCGTTCAGTGTAAGCAACACATCGATATGAAAGTCAGTGGCACAGCTGGTGCTTATAAAGAAAGGTAACGCGCTGCTGCAGCGCCAGCATATATAGCAGTCAGTGGCCAGTGTATAGTGGCATAGTACACATAGTGGCCAGTGTAAGCAACACTATGCATCTGTATTAAAGACAACAGCACAGCCAGTGCTTGTCATAGAAGGGTAACTCGCTGCGGCAGAGCTGGGTGCCTCATGACGGGCCATGCTTAGAGCTGCCCCCCGCAGATTATTTTTAGCCGCTCTACGGCGATATGAGCTTGTCGCCGCATATGGTTACTTCTGCGAATATGCCGCCCGATCTTATTTTTTTTACGAACAATACAGCTGTGGGTACGGAAAGTATTCAGACCCCATTCAATTTTTCACTCTTTGTTATATTACAGACATTTGCTAAAATCATTTAAGTAATTTTTTTTTTCCTCAATGTACACACAGCACCTTATATTGACAGAAAAACACAGAATTGTGACATTTTTGCAGATTTATTAAAAAAAAAAAACGGAAATCCCATGGTCCTAAGTGATTCAGACCCTTTGCACTCAGTATATTAGTAGATAGAAGCACCCTTTGATTAATACAGCAATGAGTCTTTTGGGCAAGGATGCAACAAGTTTTTCACACCTGGATTTTTTTTGGGGATCCTCTGCCATTCCTCCTTGTAGATCCTTTCCAGTTCTGTCAGGTTGGATGGTAAAGTTGGTGGACAGCCATTTTTAGGTCTCTTCAGAGATGCTCAATTGGGTTTAAGTCGGGGCTCTTGCTGGGCCATTCAAGAACAGTCACAGGGTTGTTGTGAAGCCACTCCTTCATTATTTTAGCTGTGTGATTAGGGTCATTGTATTGTTGGAAGGTAAACCTTCGGCCCAGTTTGAGGTCCTGAGCACTCTGGAGAAGTCCAGGATATCCCTGTACTTGGCCAAATTCATCTTTCCCTCGATTGCAACCAGTAGTCCTGTCCCTGCAGCTGAAAAACACCCCACAGCATGATGCTGCCACCACCAAACTTCACTGTTGGGACTGTATTGGACAAGGTGATGAGCAGTGCCTGGTTTTCTACACACATACCACTTAGAATTAAGGCCAAAAAAAGTTCTATCTTGGTCTCATCAAACCAGATAATCTTATTTCTCACCATCTTAGAGTCCTTCAGTTGTTTTGTCATGTGTCTTGTACTGAGGAGAGGTTTCCGTCGGGCCACTCTGCCATAAAGTTCCGACTGGTGGAGGGCTGCAGTGATGTTGACTTTCTACAACTTTTTCCCATCTCCCGACTGCATCTCTGGAGGTCAGCCACAGTGATTTTTGGGTTCTTCTTTTCCTCTCTCACCAATGCTCTTCTCCCCCTATAGCTCAGTTTGGTCGGACGGCCAGCTCTAGTAAGGGTTCTTGTCGTCCCAAACGTCTTCTATTTAAGGAATGGAGGCCACTGTGCTATTGGGAACCTTAAGTGCAGCAGAAATTTTTTTTGTAACCTTGGCCAGATCTGTGACTTGCCACAATTCTGCCTGAATTCTTCAGGCAGTTCCTTTGACCTCATAAATCTCATTTGCTCTGACATGCACTGTGAACTGTAAGGTCTTATATAGACAGGTGTGTGTGGCTTTCCTAATCAAGTCCAATCAGGATAATCAAACACAGCTGAACTCAAATGAAGGAGTAGAACCATCTCAAGGATTATCAGAAGAAATAGACAGCACCTGAGTAAATATATGAGTGTCACAGCAAAGGGTATGAATACTTAGGACCATGTGATATTTCAGTTTTTCTTTTTTAATAAATCTGCAAAAATATCAACAATTCTGTGTTTTTATGTCAATATGGCGGGTGCTGTGTGTGTACATTGAGGAAAAAAAATTAAATATTTTAGCAAATGGCTGCAATATAACAAAAAGTGAAAATTTTAAGGGGGTCTGAATACTTTCCTTACCCACTGTATAACGCAGATTTTTAAATGCTTCTTCTGAATGGGTAATGACTCGTGTGTATCAGCAGCGCGATGTGATACATTGTTTTGCTACTGGCGACCCAGGCACGTTGTAGTGTATGCTGCTGGATGAGCTAAAACTGCACCAAAAGTCTTCCACCGCACCACCCACCGCACCCTTATTTTGATAGTCAAGTACAATGATTCTAAGTCTGAGTTTGCATGATAATATGATGAATGGAGGCTAATTTTTAACAGCAGATTCAGGGTGACGTAGAGTTAGAGTGATCTACGCATCCGGCACACGTCTGCGGCGGCATTTTATTAAAGCTGTGTACGGCCACCAGAGCTCACGCGGCTGGGACTGGTGTTAGACCGGCGAGCAGGGCCCCCGAATCATTGCTTATCACCTCTGTCTGCATCACATCTGTGGCGCGCTGTATGTGGATGTTGTCTACAAGGATGCAGGTAACTGATGCTATGGCCGTTTCTATTATGAGGTGCGGACACAAAGTTTACATGATTTTAACGGTCGCTTGGGCGTTTTTGTTTGCGCGCAGACACGCTGGTTGTAAGATGGTTGTCAAATCAGCAGTAATGTAGCAGATTGAAAAGTTTTTCTGCAGTGCGATGGTGGTTTGAGTCTGTTGAATAGTGATTTAACACTACGTTGTCACCTAGTTGGAAAGACTCAATGCTAAGTAAATAAACAAAAATGTCCTCATCTTTTACTTTCACAATGAGCTTATCAAATTCATTTGCTACATTAGTAGGGCCCAATGATTTCCACGATGCAGAAAACATGAACGGAATCGCAGAATCCAGTCATAAAAACTGAATTTACTGTATAACGCGGGGAGGGGAATTTGTTATTTTTGAGGAAGATAATAAACAAACAGGTCGCACATCGATATATATAGATATTATTATATTATATATATTATATAGATATATATATACTGTGTCTGTGTGAATATATATTAAACTGCAAAAGACTATATTATTATTTATTTTAGATGTTTACATTGGAAAAGCGGCTTCCGGCATAACTGCCCTGTTGGTGTGACAGTATCTTTCTGCGTGCCCTACGCCGTTCACCGTGTTAATTTCTTAATCAGGGTATATTATATTTTGTTCTATTGTGTGTAAGGTATTTATAATAAGTGAAGTGGGGTTGAAAGTTTACGTTAAGTGCACTGATGAAGACTCGTTTGTTTGTTTCGGAATCATAAGTTTATTGTTAAATTGTTAAATACCCTGCCTAAACTACATAGGCCTATGTTTGTCACATGTTTGATCACCACATTTGAGTTATCATTGATATATATATTGCTGCTGTATGTAGGCTAACCTGTATGCTTAGTACAGTACCAGTCAAAAGTTTGGATACACAAATGGGAAGTGTCCAAACTTTTGACTACACTATAATATTGCCTACACATAAAGAATATCGGCCGAAATATCGGTATCAGTCTTTTTTTACTCCCTAATATAGGCATCGGCCCCAAAAACCCATATCGGTCAGGCTCTTAGCAATGAGTGGTGGCCAGTGCTGGAATTATATAGGAGTGTAACTGGATTACAAGTTCTATGATACAGCGGACCAGCACGGTGCATCCATAGGAATGTAGTGAGGGTTTATGGTGGTAGTATTATCAATCATACGACTCCCACACTACACTCTCAATTTTGTAACATCACAATGCAGGCCAGGTAGGGGGTCTCGTGGCGGGCTTATGATGTGGTGCGACAGCCAGCAGAGACCACAAAGTTTCGAGTCAGTTCTGGGATCACGATGGCGTCCACACAGATCGGGGTAACTAAATGAGATCTCAATCCCATTATCCACCGGAACGTGCCAAGGGGATCAGCGAAAAACGTTATTGCATAATTCTCTGTGGTGATGAATCACTGGAATACTTAAGGGATAGTTCACTAAAAAATGGAAAATTAGACCATCTTAACACTCTCAAGCCATCTTCAGACGTATATGACTAATTGCTTTCAGCGATGAACTCCAATAGGAGTTTGGGTTATATTAAACTGTATTTGATATGCGCAAGTGGTTTACTGGCGAGTAGTGTTGTGTTGCATGCATCAGTCCAAAAGAAGTGAAATTAACGATCCACTCATAATAAAAAAGTGCCCACATGGATGGGGGGGGGGGATACCAATGGCCGCGTAGCGAATCCGCTCGAGTTTTGTAAGAAAAATATCCATATTCAAAACATAATAATCACTTTAATCTAGCTTGCACCAACAGTTGTACACAGAAGCAAGGGTGAGTAATTCATGGGCTAATTTTCATTTTTGGGTGAACTAACCCTTTAAGCATTTATAATGGGAAAAGATTCTAAAGAAATGCCACTCAGCGCCGCTTATATTGGGTGCATTCCTGCCCCCTTTTTGCATACTCGAGCTTCTGTATTTGAGGAGAAAGGTGTTTCCCCAAAGCGTCAGCTTGCGCTGTCTGCAACGTCGAGAGACTCTCCCGAAAGGGAACCATTAATTGTGCAGAATAGGCACAGACCCAAATATAATATGTACTTTAGATATTAACATGAATAATGTATGGTTATTATTTTATGAAATAGTTAAAAGAATATTCCGGGTTATTTAATGTGTACTTAATGTTGAATACCACAGAAAATCATTTTGAACACTAAAATGAAATTCACCATCCCACTGCAGTGGCTGTGACCTCATAAGAAGAAGAAAAAAAAATGTTGATCCAGTCAGATAAAGTGTAGAAATTGGCAGAACGCATGTTATTTCAGTAATTAATAGTAATTTTAGTAATTAATTTTGGAATTGTTTGTTCATTCAAAAAAATTAATGATTTGGGTTTACACCAATTTACCCAAATTGCTCCTTCAAATTAATGTTACTTTTTTCTTTATTTACCATCAATAGTGAGTGTTTATTTGCCCCTATTTTTCTTGGTAATATGTCAGTTTAACAACATTGGCAGGCATATTAGACTGCACCTCAATGCACAGATCCAATATTGTGATGTTTGATTCTTTTTTAATTTATTTTGCTTTTCTGTGGTAGAACAGCATGTCACAGATGCTGTTCATCTGTTTTCTCTGATTACCCAAACAGCTGGCCTGCTGACCGCTGACCTCAGGATCAGGGAAAGGAATAAACCAGGACAGGAAATGATCAATACAGCACAGGAACCCTGAGAGAGGACACAACTTCTCTCTCTCACTGGATTATTGGAATATTCCGCAGACAACTATACCCATTAAACCATCCCTACTGCATCACACCAGCTTGCACCAGTTAAAATTCACAAAATTCAGACTCTATTGGTTGATGGAATTGGACATCTGTGAGCTGAGATCTTTCTTTTTCTGAGATTGATGTTTGGTTTATTAAAGCTGTATGAAAAGGTTAATATAAACTTATAATAAATTTTTATTAATATAAAAATCTTTCACGAAAAAAAAAAAAGTTTTTTTGTTTTTCATGTGAATATTTTTAGTTTATCGTTTCATTAATGAACCAGAATGTGCCAGAATATGGTGACATTGGTTAGATTGTAATGCTTTTAAATACCACAAAAGGGCGACAATAATCTGTTTTTGAAAGTAATTCACTTTATCAAATTATGTTGTTGAAATTATAAATTTAGATGGTTTTAGGTTTGTTTTTTTTTTGTTTTTTTAATTTAATCGTATTACTATGTTGGCTGGGGCAGTTACTACATACATCTCACCTAGTGCACAATGACGACTACTATATAATTGTGTTATACTACAGTCTAATACAAAATGTGAAGAAATCAAATTAGTAGATTATAGAAAACATTTATGTTATTTAGTCATCCACTGTTAAGTTATGCAGCACAATTATAAATGACCATTGGTTTATTGCTATTTTAGTTGTATGCGATTAGAATACAGGCATGCGGCCGCAGATCGGAGCCTCAGTGTTTGGCTCTCAGGGTTTGTATGTTTTGTCGTTTTCCTGTTTTTTGTTTCTCAACACGATTCGTTTTACAAGGCCGAGATGCTGAACATTCGGTCAGAACACCAGCACACAATCTTCTACCGGATTTTCGGTTTATTCTGATGTTTTGCTGGAAATTGTTGTCGGGGGAGCTGCGGCGCTGATTAAGTGCTTCAGGATGCGCAGACGGGGGAAGCGAGGTGGCGCGCTCGTGAAGCTCAGGAAGCGAGGATTCAGAACGCCATTGCAGAGCATCCATATGGCGAATCTCCGCTCTCTACCCAACAAAAACGGACAAACTCCTTCTGCTCTCCTGAATAAGGATTTTCACACTCTGCTGCTCTGTGTTTCATGGAAACCTGGCTGAATGATGCCATTCCGGACAGCGTGTTGAGTCTGACGGGTTTTCAGCTGTTCAGAGCGGACGCGACGCAGAATCAACGGGGAAGCGGACATGTTTTTTTTAAATCAAGGAAAGGTGGGTTACGATGTAAGCGTTACGAAGGGTTGCTGTCGATTAGAAGCATTTTCATTAACTGTATGCGTTCATTTTCCTTCCCCCACCGCCCCAGGCCCTTTTTTTCGGTCTCCCCTCCCCCCCCCCGCGGGAGTTGCATCTCGAATTTACCGAACTTTTGTGGAGGATGTACATTTCCTCCGAAGCACACGTGGAGCTCGCTTTACAGAAAAGAAACTCAATGCAGATCACAGAGCAACAGTACCCGGACTCTCTTTTAATCATTCTTGGGGATTTTGATAAAGCAAATCTCTCCTGTGAACTGCTAAATACAGACAGCATGTTACATGTCCAACCAGAGACAGTAATATACTGGACCACTGCTACACCACAATAAAGGATGCATATCACTATGTCCCACGAGCAGCTTTGGGGCTCTCTGATCACTGCCTAGTTCATCTTATACCGACCTACAGGCATAAACTGAAATCAGCTAAACCTGTAATAAGGACTGTAAAGAGATGGACCAAAGAAACAGAGCAGGCATTGCAAGCCTGTTTCGACTGCACTGATTGGATTGTTTTTGAAGCAGCCACCAACGATCTGCATGAGCTCACGGAATCTGTAACATCATACATCAGTTTCTGTGAAAACATGTGCATCCCTACCACGACTCATTTAACATTCAATAATGATAAACCATGGTTTACAGCAAAACTTCGTCATCTTCGTCAAGCCAAAGAGGACACCTACAAAAGGGGGGACAGAGTCTTGTACAATCAGGCCAGAAACACACTGAATAAGGAGATTAGAGTGGCCAAGAGGAACTACGCTAAATAAACTAGAACACCAGTTTTCTGCGAATGAGCCTGATTTTCCATCAGTGTGGAAAGGCCTGAAGGATATCACCAACTACAAGACACCATCCCCCAGCACTGAGGCCAATCAACAACTTGCTGAAGACCTGAATGAGTTTTACTTTAGATTTGAAACTCCCAGTCTAACACCCACTCTGAACATCTCTCCACATAACCATCAACACCTCCTGCAACCCCCCTCTCCACTCCTACGTTTCAGATCAGTGAGGATGATGTGCGCCAGGTCTTCAGAAAGAACAAGAGAAGAAAAGCACCAGGCCCAGACGGTGTGACACCAGCCTGTCTGAAAACCTGCGCTGACCAAAACCCATCTTCTCACAGATCTTCAACAGAACACTGGAGCTGTGCGAAGTCCCCTCGTGCTTCAAACGCTCCACCATCACCCCGTCCCAAAGGAAGAAACCCAAGAAGATACAGGATAATGATCAGACCCTGGGCCCTAAGTCTGTGGTCATGAAGACATTCGAAGAGGTGGTGTTGGACTTATCTGCAGGCATACTGGACCAAGCAACACAGGCTCCGTGTGATGATGCAGGGCAATATGGGACTGCACTAATCCTGCAAAACACTCGGGACCGAACCGGGACTTATCGTGAGGTCCTGTTTGTGGACTAGCGCAGCTTTCAACACCATATACCAACACCCTCCAGGACCAAAATAACCTTAGCCCTCTGTCCAGGCTCTATCTGTCCATGATTCACCAGATTTCTTACAGCTAGGAAAGTAGTGATGAACTTTTAACTTCCAATCATACAACAGCCACACCACAAGCACTGGAGCCTCTTAGGGTTGTGTCCTCTCCCCACTGCTCTTCTCCCTCTACCCAGGGGGACAACACTGACTCCTGGCTATCGCTGTCCGGCACCGGTTTAGCTCCAAACCTGATCAAACTCACCTGCCTGTAGCTTTCTAGTAACTGTTCAGACCTTGATTAGAGTGTTCAGGTGTGTTTGATTAGGGTTGGAGCTGAACTTTGCAGGACAGTCGATCGCCAGGAGCAGGGTTGGGCACCCCTGCACTACACCAACGACTGCACCTCTAAAGACCCCTCTGTCAAGCTCCTGAAGTATGCAGATTACACTACAGTCATCGGTCTCATCAAGGATGGAGACGAGTCTGCTTACAGACAGCAGGTCGAGCAGCTGGCTGTCTGGTGCAGTCTTAACAACTTGGAGCTGAACACTCTCAAAACTGTGGAGATGACCGTGGACTTCTGGAGAAACCCCTCTGCACTCCCCCCATTCACCATCATGGATAGCACTGTAACGAAAGTGGAGTCATTCAGGTTCCTGGGCACCACCATCTCTCAGGACTGAAGTGGGACACTCACATTGGCTTTCTCTGTTAAAAAGGCCCAGCAGAGGTTGTACTTCCTTTGCCAGCTGAGAAAATTTAACCTGCCACAGGAGCTGCTGAAACAGGTCTACTCCGCGTCTGTGCACTTCAATAACTGGCTGGGTTTTGGTTCAGCTACACATCAGAAGACTACAGAGAATGGTTCGGACTGCTGAAATGATTATTGGTGCTCCCCTGCCTACCCTTCAAGAACTGTATACATCCAGATTGAGGAAAAGGGCTCAGAAAATCACTTTGGATCCATCACATCCAAGCCATCTCTTTTTTGAACTTTTGCCATCTGGTCGGAGTTACAGAGCACCGAATACCAGGACAGCTAGGCACAAGAACCGTTTCTTTCCCCAGGCAATCTACCTCATGAACAGTTAATGTTCTCCCATTGTGCAATTAAAGTACAGTATGTGCAATAACTTTATAATTATTTATCACCCTAAACCCTAGTACATCCCTACAACTTATTTTATTTTATTCTATTCCTATTCCATCTATACCACACCTGTACATACAATTTATAATTTTTTTGTGGTTTGTTTATATTTATGTATGTGTATGTTATTCACATCTTATTTTTATCATCTGTGTGTGTTGTTGTCTCTGTGTACTGGAAGCTTGTGACACCAAAACAAATTCCTTGTACTGTATGGGCAAACATACTTGGCAATAAAGCTCATTCTGATTCTGTATCGGACTGTCAGTCTTTTGAAACTATATTTGATTGCATTATGTGCTGTTATCACGTTATAAATAGCTGCACAGTGTTCTCTTCGTGTTCAGTATTTTCAGAGCTAGTTTTACTTATTTTTTTAAATCGAAAAATATATTACCTACACATTTAAAAACACTCCTCTTTGAAAGAAAATTACAGATACATGACATCTACAGGTCACTACACTGTCTGCAGAAGCACTAAACTCAATTTCAAATATTGGCACAAAATTAAAAACTTGTTTTGTCCTCCATTATATTACCTGGCAAATATCTTGGACAAGGTTCTGCGTTTTAGAGCAGTGAACTGGAGGACAAATCACATGCTGGTGTGCAAATATGAAGAAACATGACTACTACCCTCATCTGTAACCATGACAACAGTAAGCAGCAAGCTTGAAAAACTGTTTGATGCAGTCATGACCTTTGGGCATTTGAAATTGCGTTCTTTAATTGCAAAGTATGGCTCTCAGTGTTGTATTTGTTTGAGAGAAGACAATGTCAAAAGAACAGAGAAATGTGTGATCATGGATGAAAATACAGCAAAACACTGTTGTCATGTAGTCACACAAAATATTCAGACATTTTTGGACTCATAAACATGTGAAAACTTATGGAAGAGGCCCGGATAATTGGATCTTCAGCGTTTCTATTAGAATGAAGTATATCCCAAACTGAGCTCCATTCATGTAGGCATAGTCTTGTTTATTAAAATGGACGTCTTTACATTCTGTACATTCCACCCACACTGGCATTGATTTACAACGCAACAAACCGTTAATAATACAGTATGTACACACCAGCATCTATATATATATTTATATGTATAAAATACTTTAAGAGGATATAAAGAGATGTAGCAATGTAGGTTTCCATTTATAATTGCTCAAGCTGAAAAATGTTCAATCTCTCTTTAGATAAAGAACGATTTGGTTGCACATATGACGAATGGAACTTTACTACACAGGCATATGTCGGATTCACAAACCAAGATATTGTGTACGATACTCAAAGTAATTTATGTATTTAACTGTGGAACAATTTTTTGAATAGAATTCTATAGATTCTATAATAGAATCATCCTTGTAGCCAGTGACCAGTATAACAAACCGTTTCTGTAAAAACATCTCAAGGCAAATAGTCATCCTACCTTTCCCTCGTCATAGCCGATATTATTTTACATATTTATATTAAGTAGGCAGTGTTTAATCTGTCCCCCCCCCTTCACTTATTCTACCTTTAAAAATCCCACTATTTTCACTTTCACAGACAAAGTATTTTTCAAATACTTATTCAAATATGAGGTTAAAGATTATTCTCGGGCAAAACCTTCCGCAGCTATTTGTTACCGTGCTTCCCTAAAAATCACAAATAATTTATCATGTAAAAAATGTTTTTGATCATTAAAATCTCAGTTTAGCATTCTTAAAACATGAGGACTCATGCCCATATCACCACATGGATATGAGAAACGAACAGTTTGGATGTAATGTATGCATTTTAGCATTTAGTTATAACATGCGCACAAACACAGCACAGCCTGAGTCCATTGGTTTGTTTGATAGAGCAACAATTTGACTAAATATCACTTAAACTTGACTTCAAAGGGAAATATCAAGCCAAATCAACTTGCGACGGGGAAATGAGGGAGAGACACACACGAAAATCTTTTTTGGGTTGTGCTCATTATTCATAAACTTTCATTGCAGAATCGTACATAACACTTTGATGTAACTTTGAAGTTTTTTCCAGATCGGACTATAAATGAACATGGAAACTCTTCCCTTTTTTATCTCTATTAAATGGTTTAAAATGGCTATGATGACCACAAACCATATTCATACCGAAATTAAGAAAACATTTTGTCTTTTTTGAGCATTTCTCCCTTATATTAAATGAATTGCGATTTAATCACTTAAGGCTATAACCTGTCACTCTCTGAGAACAGAGCTTTGGTGTTTTGTTTGTTTAATGAAAACTATCGACCACAAACTAATTTTTGATAATTCTGCTCACAGAGAACAGACAGTCAAGACACTAGTATTTTGACCCCAAACAGCTTGCGAACAATAGTTATTATGGACACCATCCATTTAAAAGTAAAGACAGCCACCATCATAAGGCAATGCTAAAAAAAAACAACCAAAAGACAATGTCAGATTTTCTTTAGAGTTTTGTTTGACATTAAAATATACTCTCATTCATTGTCAGTGTTGTGTGTACACACAGAGGGATTATGGAATAAATAGTATTTCAGACATCCACACACTCATTTGCTGACTGACTCCTCACACACAGAGAAAGCAGGTCCTGGTCGCACCAAGAGCTCTGGCGTGGGCTCTGAACTGGTGCTCTATGCACTCAGCCTTCTCCCTGTGTGCGCGGTACAGGTGCGACGCCAGCATGTGTCAACTGCCCCATGGTACTGATCAGCTTCATGTGTGGTTGCTGCGGTGGGCATTTTCGTGTTGGTGCTCTACTGGCAAGTTCAGGGCTTTCTTGGCGACACAGTGAATGTGAACAGGTGTTCCGCCGGGCAAGCAGGCGCAGTCTGGCTCGCTAAAGGTATTGTGGCACAGCTGGCATCCTTTCTTTTCAGACACCAATATTGGGCCGCCTCGATACTTTAGCTGTACAACACAGAATGCAGTGTTTAGTGGGTCAATTACATTTATTCAAAGAGTGTTCAAATATAAAAGAATGGAATACTTTTAAAAATCTAGATTAAAACACATGCAGAGTTATAATTGGTTTCATTGTTGTATTCTTTTGGTTATGAAAAAACATTTAAAAAATATACACTAACATTCAAAAGTTTTATATAATAATAATACTTTTATTCAGCAAGAATGCATTAAATTGATCAACAGTGACAGAAAAGATCAAATGTTTTCCATTTCAAATAAATGCTGTTCTTTTGTGCTTTCTATTACATTTTAAAACTACCTTTTAAAATAATAAAATAGAAAACAATGACTTTAAATTGTAAATATATTTTACAAAATTAATGTTTATTTTTGATCAAATAAATTCAGTCTTTGCAGGTATAATATACTTCATTTTATTTATTTTTCTTTTTAAAAAGCATTAAAAAAAAAAACCTTACTGACCCCAAACATTTGAATGTTAGTGAATACTAAGAAACATTTAATTTACCTTGAAGATGGGAGCATACACAACAAATTATTTCCAAAAAGTGTTTTAAAAATATTTAAATATGGTGTTTTGTTTTAACAAATTTAATGAATTGTTGGGGAGTCGCAATGCATGACATTTTTTTTTTTAACAATCTGAACTAACCTTGCCTTATCATAAAACTCAAGTTATCTGTCCTTGTTGACCTCAACACTCACATGACAAAATTGTGCAGGAAAAAAAAGTTTTTCCAAATATCAATAAACAGTCAAGTAGTTTTTGTTTAGAAACCTCTAAGAAATAATAATAATACAATATTGTGCCAAACTATTAAGTTTTCTTTTTAAGAATTTCATTCTTTTATCTCCCCCCCCCCCTTATTATGATATCTGAACAGTTGTATCCCCCTTATAGATTTTTTTTACTCTTGTGTCTTGCAACTATTTGATTTGATAAAAGTCTAATTAGTAGAGCTCACCTGTTCCTGCGAAGTGGAGGTTTCGTGTTCTGGCCAGCCCACTGCAATCTGGGAAGTGCACCGTGCATGCACACTGGCCCTCAGCGCCCCGCACAGGAAAGGACGGAGACCGGTAGGACGCCCCATTCTGGAGCAGCTTTACCACACGCACTGCATCAAAAACTGCAGCGTGCCGGTTAAGCAAGTCAACGGCAGCTACTGTTTGTGCCCTCCGGTACATCCGGGAGGGTCCAGTAAACACCAAGGGTGGTGGAAAAGGTGCTGATGGTAGGATGGTCATGCGCCGCAGGGCCACGAGCAGTACCTTCCTCAGCTGCAGCGAGTCTGTGAGCCTGTGTGCACTAGTAATGTTGAAGGCTTTGTCATGTTCCTCTAACTCCATGTGAGTTGTGCTCGTTCAAAGCAGAGCCTTCGGACGTCTGAATTTACCTACAAGCACCACAAGCCTATGACACTGAAACCCTATTACAGCTCTTCCACTATACGGCCACTTTCTTAGGTACACCTTGCTAGTAGGCTTGTCGCGATAGACGGTGCTTAAGCCACAACACCGGTTACGTCACTTGCCCACCACGTCACAGACCCCCACCGTCTTTTTGATTTGTGTTCTAGTGTGTTGTGTCATTTATTTATTTACCATTGAATCACGGTGTTGCCGATTGTGCCTCAAGCTTCTGTAACCGTTTTGTAAAAAGTGATTCTATGTTTCTTATTTATTTGGTTATATATATTACATGTTTACTTGTTTCCAGTTTTGTGCATTTAAACTTTATGTAAGTTATTTATTTTATATTGGGCAAGGCCTGCCCTATAGTATGGTGTATTTTTATTTGTTTTGTTAATAAAAGTTCTATGTTTTATATATACGCTAAAGTGAGTCTGACGTTGTATTTTGTTGCTGCATTCAAGCAAGTGACGCTGACCTGCCGCTAATTCTAAAGTGAAAGTAAAATGCGCACAGCGCTTTTAAGCTATTTAAAAGCGAAGGAAAGCGAGGAAAAGAGGGAAAATTCAAACGAACTAAAAACGAACAATTGCTTTACTCCAAATTGCCACTAATTGAAAGTGAAAGTTAAATGCGCACGCCGCTTTTACAAGCTATTTAAAAGTGACGGAAAGCGAGGAAAAGATGGAAAGAGTGGGAACGCCCCTGCCCCCCGGGGCGATACGGTTATTTAAACGTGTTGTCAAACGTCGATTAACCGGTGGGAAAATTTCCTCCCTTGAGATGGTTGCGCATGAAAATCCCAGTAGATCTTTCTGAAATACTCAGACCAGCCCATCTGGCACAACCATATTACGTTCAAAACCTTTCTTCCCCATTCCGATGCTCAGGTGAACTTCAGCAGAATGTCTTGAGCATGCCTACATGCCTAAATACAGCTGCTGCCATGTGATCAGCCGATTAGATATTTGCATTAACGAGCAGTTCAACATGTGTGGCCGGTGAGTGTACATTGCAATTGGAATTTGAACTGAATGGAATATGATGAATACTGTTATCTCATAAAATCTCCTATGGCTACAACTTAAACAAGACAAAAATAACACTGAAAAAGAATATTCTATTTTTATTATAGTTATATATAGAATTATAGTTCTAATAATAAATTAATTTCTGCCAAGACTAAGTTCATTTCTGCCTTAGTATCACTACTGTACTGTAAAAAAAGAAAAAAAAAAAAAAAGAAGGAAAATTTTTACTTTAAAATGCAATATTACAATAGTAAAATACTTGTCTTAACTTTAATGTGTTATTTTGATGGAAAATACTAGTGAAATCTAGAGAAATGCTTTAAAGAGCCTCAGGCCCCTGCCCCTTTATTTGGTGGCCCCCAGAATGTGATTTTTACAGAGGGGAAAACCATTTAGTGTGAATCTAGTGGACATTGCGTTCCCAAAATGCACGTTAAATTCACTGCACATAGAATAACATTCAATTTAGCAGGTTTTCATCCCCTCATGAACACCCATTTGAGAAACCCTGCTCTAGATGGCCAGAGGTTACATAGTGTAGCTTTTAGCTTTAAACGTTACTACAACACCTGAACAGTAAGACATTATTACTGTATGAACAATCAACAAATGCAATGAGCCATAACTCAACAAAAACTACAAGAGATCTGCTCAACTCTGCTCTTGATGCCCTTTTCCTAAGAAGACACTTAATTATACTGCAAACAAAGGGTCAGTGTGTCTGACATTAAAATAAAAACCTAATATGTCTATTGGAGAAGAGGCACAGGTATTGGATACCTACCTAATAGTAACTGGACCCTGTACAGATTAGACTCTTTCAGTAACCGTTGTAGTTTCTGGCGGGCAGCAGACAGCTGGTCATCAGTGGCTGATGGTCGTGAGATCAGACCCAGCACTCTGTCTGCATACAGCACAGCCAGATGTGTGTGATACTTCTCTTTCTGTAACAACAGAGACACAGCGTTAGCATAGGTACAGCACTGGACTAAAGAATTAAAAATGCTTTGGCACAGTGATGATTTACCTGCAATCTCTTCTCAAGAACAAGGTGCTCCAGGTAGAACAGAAGGGCTTGACTGTGCTTCTGCAAATACGTGATCACGTCATCTGGGTTTAACTGGCCCGTCTTCTCCTCTGAGGTAGGCCGTTTGGTGAAGATCTGGACACCAATCTGTAGGTGATTTTAAAGATAAAGACAGCTATTCAACATCCTATTCAACAACATTAAATGTTAATATGAAGTACAAACCTTTTGATCCTTCTGTAGTGCCCAGGCTGCATGCCGCCACACAAGATCAAGGTTGGAGCAAAAACTAAGAAAATCTACAACATATTCAAACAGATCTGGTCGTGTTGAGTCCTGGAGATCTCCGCTGACGATCTTCACCCACATCTACAACAGGACAGGACCAAAAAATGCTCTTAGTCATCCATTACATGAGAGTGTATCCAGTTGTGAAGTTAATTCAAATAAAACTGCATTTTTCTAAAAAATCAGAGGCAAAGAGAAAAAAAAAAAAAAAAAAGTGATTCAAAAGTAAAAAAAGTGAAAATGCATTCAATTTATCAAAAGTGACAGTAAAAACATGTGTTATAAAAGATTTCAAATAAATGTTGTTCTTTAGAACTTACTTTTATTTCAGAATTATTTGATGAATTGCATCATGGTTTCCACAAAATATAAATAAGCAGCACAAATGTTTCATTGATGATGATAAAAACAAATAAATAATAATAATAATAAATTGTTTCTTGAGCACCAAATCAGCATATTAGTATGCTAGATCATTTTTCTGTGGTAATCAACAGCATGCCACACATGATGTCTTAAACTTTAACCCGGAATATTCTTTTAACATTGGTTTCATGTCACCACAATCAAAATGTTCAAACAGCACATCAGCAATCAGATCCCACCTCTAAAGCGGCAGAATCTTGACCATTGTAGTGATATAGAAGCCCAAGAGCAAAATACCTGAAGAGAGACAACAATCATTAACAGTGAGATCCCACACATTAAGAAATGCAGCTAAAAGTTAAGCATCGTCAACTGACACTGACATTTATTAAAGCCATGTGCTGCCATGGCAACTGCAGTGAATAAAACATGGATGATTAATGTATCATGATGGTTAATGAGACACCAACAACAACAACAAAAAAATACAAAATGTGAATATCATCTTTAGTTTTCTTGCAAAAATACACTGTCAAAAGTGGACGGAATCTTCCATTCAATAGTTACTCAAAGGAAAAATAAAAGTGAGTACCCACTTGTGATGCTTCTCCCGGCAGTCAGGGGCGCCGCTAGAGTAATGCTGTTGAGGCTCTCGGGGGGTCTCTGCCTAGAGAAGGGAAGGCACACTTATAGGGAGGAGGAACTGATGTCGCTGATGCGACACCTGTGCAGGTAGCTAATGAGGACCGTTTGCAAGCGCTGTCCCCTTCTCTGGTCCCCTGGTGTCAGGTGGTTCAAGTCAGAAATTATGAAGTGGTGGATGGCAAGTCGTGAACGAGGAAGAGGCGGGGAAGGAGCAGCGGCTAAAGAGAGATCAGCTCCGTACATCAGCTTGTCTTTCCTAAAAGGAGGCATTGGAAAAAAAGAAAAATTATTTTACAAAATATAGAATTTGAAATAAAAGAAAAAAATTTAAAAACTGACATTTTAGAGGGTCTGATTAGGAATCAGTGATTATTGTATTATATTTATTTGCGTGCTATATATATATATAAATTAAACAGCCTATGAATACAAGCAATAATTAAATAAGTAATTAAAAATAATTAAACGATACCTAGTGTTGGTCTATCGTTAATTAAACCTAAAATTGCTAAAAAAAAAATCTGGTAATGAAAACAAGATAAACTAAAATAACATATTAACTGAACAATACTTTAACAGAAAGTACTTGAAATTACTATTTAAAAAAATGTAATTGTTGCCTTTTAAAATTAGTACTGAAATGATTATTGCAAGCAAATAAATAAATAACGGCCAAACAAACGAATAAAAGCTAAATAGAAATATTGAAAAATGTATAATTAATTATTATTAAAATTAATAAAACTGACAAATGCACAAAATGAAATCAGAAAATCAGAAAATATTAATAAATACCATAAATCTATATTATTACCACAGGTGGAAAGTGACCCGTTCAATTCTAGTCCAGGTTTTAATGACAGAAGGCCATGCTTGTACATAGTAAATCATTCCAGATGCACCTTCTCCATGCCATCTCTATACTAAGTGGAATATTACGGTAGTACTAACAATCAGTGATTTAAATAGATTACTAGTTCTTGCTGTATGATAGATGTTGCAGAGATCGGTAAAAAAACTAATCATGAGCCCGAAAAAATTCACCCACCCACAAATCTGTCCGGGGCGAACAGTCTAATTATAAGGGTTTATGTTGGCCATTTATTCAGCTGTTAGAAAAGTTGCTGTTCTCCATCCATTAGCATATGGCGATTAGGGTCAGGTGCGCAGAGGGATAAGAAGCAATTAGCAAAGAAGTTAATTAACTCCATTCAGTCATCCTCTGAAACATCTGGGTCTGAGCAGCAATTAACAGTATTAATTACATGACAAAATGATGCACGTCACCTAAAATGTTCTTTTGCTTCTAAAAACTGAAGCTGGCCAAATTGGATGAATCCTGCTTGTTGGAGAATTCTTTTGTGCAATATCTACAACATAAAAAGAGAAAATCATCTATTAAAACCCTTTGTCCAATTGAGAGAAGCACCCTTGTATCTCCACCAATGTCAGAACAGTTTGGTGTACCTGATATTTTTCTTTGGGAATGTTTCTCTGTGCGGCCTCAGTGAGGGTCAGGGCCTCTTCAACTCGATGGCTTGCCAACAGGTCTTGGATCTGACGCTCCAAAGGGAGAGGAACCAGTACATACACCGCTTTTGAAGAGGCCAACACCACCTTACCTGAGAGAGGGCACCAGAAATAAAGAATTTAGAGGTTCTTTATAAACTTGACACAAAAAGACATTCAAAAAAGCTGATTATTATCAGATTTAATCAGAACTTTGAGCACTGCATTACTTGAAAGCTGTTAAATGCTGCATTACTTGACACTGTATTGTATAAAGCGCTATACAAATAAAGGTGACTTGACTTGACTGTAGTTGATGTAGCTGAAGTTTAATGCATCTGTGAGAACAAGGACTGAGTGAAGGGAGCAAGGTGTTAATAAACACTGCAATTTCATAAGCCACATTCATGGAAATAAATGCTATATCATGAAGTACAGCACATTGACAATACAAGAGAATGTGTGACTGCCGGTGGTCGTACATGATTTCCTAGCTGAAAAATAATTAAGTGGTGATCGGCCACAATCAATGATTTTTTGAACGCAAGCGTTATCCTCTTTAATGGTGACTGACCTGAATCAGAAAGCTGTCCATTACACATGACATGCACGGTGCTCCTGAGTGAATTGCCTTCTAATTCTTGCTTTATTAAATGTGAATGCATCTGGTTTTCATTATCCTGATTCAAGCTCTATCAAGCTTTAGAAAAGACGGACAGGAGAAAATCCTTTGCTGCTTTGTAGGGTAATTTATCTCAGTTTTCAGAGAAGTAGAAATCAAATACTTTTAAAACACCACACTGCAGCACTAGCAATCAAAGGACAACTACTGAAGACAATGGGATTTAAAAAATAAAATATCTATTATATATACATTATTATGTGTGTGTGTGCGAGTGCATGTTTATGTGGTTTATGAGGAAACAAATTTGTATAATAACATGGGTATAACATAGGTATTACAACAAGAAGGTGATTTATTTACATTTTCAGTGTCCCCGTAATTCAAAAGGCTTATTAAATAATTCAGAATGAGTTTTTTTGAAAATCTAAAAATGCAGAAAGTTTCCTGTGAGGGGTAGGGTTAGGGCAATAGAAATTCCGGTTTGTACAGTATACAAAACATTCGCTATTGAGCTGTCCCCATAAACCATTAAAACAAACCTGTGTGTGTGTGTGTGTGTGTGTGTGGGGCGTGTGTGTTCTAAACTCAGTGCCATTCTGCAGTTTCTTTACAGTGTTCCTACGGATTTGTTTCTGACCATTTTCTTCTGAAACACTGTTGTGGATATCTATCATGAAATACATGTTATCATATAAACAATCAGTCAGAATAATTTAGATTTGACTAACCTTCCAAATTTGCATCTTTAGAATTGCTTATAAAAACAACACAACACATTTGCAGTTCTAAGCTCATTTTTAGCAATGGCATCATAACCTGCGATTCAACAAACGAGTCAATCATGTGAGCTGTCTGACTGATTCAGTTCGATGAGAATTGAGAATAACAGTCTAATTTGCTAACAATTTTGACTGAAGCAATAAAAACTAAACAAAAACAGTATGACTCGACATTTGGTAGTTTTACTGTAATCTGTGAATGTGTTAGGTGAATGTGTATTTAAAAAAAAATAAGAAAAGGCTGTGGCACAGATATTTAGTTCTGCTCAGCTTACATGTCCACGGCAAAAGGTTTTTAACTTTTAATTTTTTTTAACTATTAGTGATCATAAATATGCTGTTTTTTTTTTGTTTGTTTGTTTTTTAATTGAAGCTAAATGGCATTTCTTGGAACAGTATAATTTGTGTGAATTGTTATTTTGTTTTGCGAAATATACTTAAACATGCAGTACGGAAGATTTGTTTGGTAAAGCGTGTATGCGGTGAGGTTGCCGGTTTGTTAATTCTGACAGATTGTGCTATAACTAATGAGCAACATTATTCACACAATGGACCTTTCAAAAAGGCTGAGGAACCATCTGTTGTTAAAACAAAGAAACCTCTTTCAGAAAAGCATTTACAAGCAAAAAAGTTAAAGTCACAGAGTCCGTAATACAATTTGTATTAACATTGGACTGTGTTTCAGAGATGGCAACAACAAAGGATTTAAAAACAGAAATGACCTTTTTCTTGCTTGACAGTGTTAGATATTTAAAGTTGGATATTGGTTTTACATTTTTTAGGTAATTTAATTTAGGTAATGAAAAACTATGGGTACCTCAAAGCATCATATTTATCCACACTGAATATCTGAGCTGAAACCCAACTCGCAGACTAAATAACTGATTGAAACGTTCTGCATACATCAGAGAGAAGTCATACTTTTCACCCCAAAGAATGCAGAGAGCATGACTTTCTTGACTGTGAATGTGAATATGCTATAAATAGTCTATCAATAGTTTATGTTTCTACTAAAGGTCCAGTCTAATTGTCAGTAAATCTTTTCTGACTCTGGAATGCTGGAAAGACATATTTTGATGACTGACTACATACCAAATAGGTACACTGTACCTAAATGTAACCAGTACCAACAATTAATAGAGTGTAAGGGTGAAATGCATGTATGGGACATCCCTCCTACCTTCAAAATCCTGTAGAAGGTGTCCATCTCTGAATGACAGAGTCTGTTTGAGCTGCTGGTCCAACATGCTGTGAACTGTCACAAAGCCTTCATCCAGTGCGACCACATATGGGAAACACACAGCCGCCGCAATCACGCTCTCTGACCAGCTCACCGGAGCACGCTGAGATATGCCCTCTGCGTTAGCAAACATCCCTGAGAGATAAAGATAAAGAGAGATGCATGACTCATCTCGAACGATCGCCATGATGACAGTCACAGCCGAGAAGACAGATTCTTATCTCAGGTGGGGTGCAGCTAAAATTATAATAAAAATGACAAACAAACAAATAATAGATGCATTCACCATAGAAAACAATTCATGATGCAGAGTCCTCCGGGACATATGAAGAGGTATTTCCTTCTCAAATGCACTAGTGCGAATAAGGTTTTCTCGCTCTGACCTCAAACACTATATTCCAAAGTACAAAAGGGGGGAAAAAAGTAATATTGGCTTGCATCTCTTGCAGGGATGACTTTTTTTTTTTAGGCCACAACCACTTCGCATATATGGTTGCATTATTCTGAAGTCAAGAGTTTTTAAGTGGGTTTTTGGTTAAAAGCCAGAAATAAGGTCTGTGGTTAAAATAAGCAAAAGATATAGTCATGTTTTATTCTTCAACATTAAATACATCAGTAATACCCATTAAAGGGGTCATCGACCATAATGATAAAAATCCACCCAGTGTTTTTTTTCTAATCCCTATTTTAAAATCCCTTTTCTCAAATCAGGCTGTTCGGAGATTCTTGTCAGAATGACAGTTCTGCACAGGCCCCTCCCACGATAGTTGATTGACAAGGCCGTCTTACCTCAGACCCGCCCTGAGTGAGCTTGAGCTGTACGCCATTGTGTCGACTCCGGTGCAGGGGAAGACAAGAATGTCTCCTAAGCGATTGAGATGTTTTGTTGTTGGATGTAATAATGAACATAGCAGTCGTCATTTACTCCCGACATCTGTGCCGCTGAAGATGTTACTTTCGTTTTTTAAGGGAATGCGCCGATCCCGATCTGCCTAAATGCGTTTAAGTTCGCGCGAATCATTCATGATACAGCTTCATCTACAGAAAAATTTGTATAATGTTTTGTAATGAATCTTCGCAAATCGCCTTTCCTAATATGTGCTAGTTAGCCAGTTTCACAGCTGAAGTTTACAGTCTGTTCGTCACCCCAAGGAAGAGAGGGGCGGGGTGAGCAGAGCTCATTAGCATTTAAAGCAACATAGACTAGAACAGCATGATTTCGATTCTGATTTTGACAGGGTAAAAAGGGTGTTTCTCACAATACCATTGAGAAATTTTAACCAAAGTATGTTCAGCCTTTTTCATTAAGACCCAAAAGAATCATATCAACTTGTGGAAAATGGGCATCCGATGACCCCTTTAAAATCTTTTACTTGTGTTGAAAAAGCTGGTTGCTAACAAGTGGCTAAATGGGGGACATTAAACATCTACTCACTAATCACGCTCTTGCAAACTATTCTAACTCAACTTTCTGGGAAAATGTATCTTTCTTTCTTTCTTTCTTTATTTATTTATTTGAAATAGAGACTTAAAGAGTTGACGGAAGCTTAATGGTGGTGATGTTAGTCATGCAACTGTAGTGTAGTTCGTTTACAGCTTACGTTTAGCTTTTTACTTCAAGTGATTGTTATTAGGTTTAAAAACTCATTAAAGTTGTGTTTATTTATAAAGATTATCATGATGAACAAAACCGGTAAGAATCAAGCACTCTATTGACAGCAAAATCTATATATATATTTTTTTTTTTACTATAAACGTATTTCAGAATGAAACTTAATATTTATCCAAGTGTATATTTTTAATTTATATTAATATATCTAAACCATCAACTTATGACAGCAAAGAAATAAAATCCAATCTAAATATTCAGCCACAGATCTGACTGAAACCCACCAAATTTGCTGAAGGTCCTCTGAAAATCCTTTGATGACTCAGATGTTTTAAGGAAAAGAAAAACCTCATGCTGGCGCAAGCTTAGTGCATGTTACAATGTGAATAAACAGAAAAAAATGTAAATGTGCACGTATTGATCAATGCCATTTTTGGTCATTTAACTCACCAAGCCCGCCTGGAGCAGCCAGGAGAAACTCTTCCCGGCCAATCCTCTTAACAATGGGTTTCCTTTCTTCACAGTTGTAAGGGAACAGGTCCTGAGAGGCTCCTGTGCTGTAGTTGAGAATCATATACTGCGTGGACAGAGCTAGACAGATATTGTATCCGTCCAGGCTCAGGGCACAGGGCTGCTCTGGTGTGGTCACTTCCTTTAACATCTGCACTCTGTCCTCATGGACCGTACAGATCTGGACGGCCCGTCTGCGTGCCAAAACCACCGCCATTTCCACACAGAACGCGTCCCCCGTCACTGGATTCTCGTTGATGCAAAACGCAGTCACACCTTTGAGCTTTGTGCCCCCGGTGGGCACAGGCTCCAGAGTAACCATGTCCACAACAGTGATGGTTGAGTCACAGAGGACGATTAAACGTTCTAAAGCAGAGGCAGCCTTCAGCTCTGCCACTGGCTTCTTCAGGCCCAGGTATTTGTGGAGGAGCTTCTGGGTATTGTAGGCCAGCTTACCTTTGGATGTAGTGCGCTCCTCTAGTAGGAAGTGATGGATGAAGCAGTCATTGGTGCCAAGGTACAGATGTACGCCACAGCACTCGATGCATTCGATGTTTATCCGCACCTTTTCGCCCATCACTTGTTCCCGCTCCACGGCGGGAACCAGCTCAAAAGCTTTCACGCTCATAATGCCGCCCACATCTACAGAGAGAGAGAGAGAGAGAGAGAAAGAAAAAGACCAAGTTTAGACAAAGTCAAAGTCTAAGTTTAGACTTGTACTGACAAGTATGAGCTACATAATAAAGAATATTATAAAGTCACAATTTCATTAATACTACTATTAATAATAATAAATAACACAATATTATACACATTAAAAAGACAATATTATTGCTGTACAAGTCTAAACTAAAGGTTTATAACAATAATAATAAATGCTCTATAATATTGATTATATTTGTTGTCAGGGCAAGTCTAAATTGAAGGTTTTGTTTCCGTTTTCTCTCTCTTGCTCTAGATGTGGCAAGACAGAGAAATGGAAAGAAAACCATCAGTTTAGACTTACACTGGCAACAAATGTGCGCAAAACTGTGCTACAAAGGATATTATAAAGACATTAATAAAAATTAAAATAATATAGCCATTATTAGGGCAAACAATATAATGAATATTTCCTTTTCGGTCTTAAATTAAACGTTTTGCTATTATTACTACAGCTTTTGTTATTAACATGATGTCTTTATACGTGTCTCTTCACATTTGTTGTCAGTGTAAGTCTAAACTGAAGATTTCGTTTCTGTTTTTGCAGAGATGTGGCAAGAGAGAGAAAACAGAAACAAAACCTTCATTTAGACTTGCACTGACAACAAATATGAGCAATATTGCAAACAGAAACGCTTATTAAGGGCTTATTAATGTCACTTATTGGTATAATTGATCATAACAGCATATTCTAAAGCAATAAATCACAGCTCTCTTGACAGTCAAGCATAAAAACAGGTGCCTGTCAACCAGTGGTTTGGTGCATTACAGATCTGTCCCATCAACTTCATCTACATTATTTTACAAAAAGTTTATTTTAGTAATAGAAAGTTGTTTGCGAGGTGAATTTCTGTCAACCCAGCCAAAGACTACGCTAGCAAAACCATATCATTTCATTCCTCTTTTAAGCAGCAGTACCTGCTTCAAGTCCACAAGCCCAGTATGAGCATTTATATGAACGACAGACAGAAGTGATTTGATTACGGGGGATCATGAGAGACTATGGCTGTATTTCAATACCTAGTTGAGGTGCCTAAAAATAATTTTTGGGTTTTCGAATATGCACCTAATATGCCATAAAAGCTGTGCTGGTCGACAGTTCGCTAGGTTTTAGACACAGCCTACGTGTCTCATAGTGTGTATGTCTGTGTGTTGCGGCATGCAGAGAGCGCAGGTGATGTTAAAGAAAGCCGAGCGCATATCGTACCCCAGCCGTGGTCAGTGCTGTCCTGATTTGAGAGATGGCAGCGTTTCACGGCCTGCCCGTTTCATTCAAGCGCCCCACTCCACCTCCCTCTCTCCCTCTCTCGCTCTCTCGCTCTCTCTCTCTCTCTCTCTCTCTCTCCCTCTCCCTGTGGTAACGCTTCCTGTTTCTCCGCCGAAATACATCCGGCCACGTGATGAGGGTAGGGTCTGGCTTTCTTATTTGAAAGCCTTTCTAATAAATTAGTTGTTTTAGCATTAATGTCGTTAAAACTGAAAAAAGCAAACTCTTTAATCTTTAAAAATCTTTAAAAATTACTCATAGAGCTTCGACAGAATGTTAGAGTTTTACAATAGACTGTTACGTTTGTAGTCCTATAAGTACGTCAGTATTTTCGAGTTATGGGCTTCTTCAGGATTTCCAATTATTATTTATTTATTTATTGTTGTTATTATTATTACTGATTTACGGTTTTTGGATGCACATTTTATATTACAACATAATATACATATAATCGTACATCAGCCAAGGGAATTGTTGTTGTTGTTGTTGTTGTTGTTTGTTTTTGGTAACAAGCACTACGGACAACAACTACAAAGATGTGAGTTTACGCGATTGAGGAATCTCTGCATATAACACATTTTACCACAAGAGGGAGTCATAAGCCAATTTCTTCCCCAGTTATCCAGTTTTAACAGTTCATGAGGATCTAACATCTGACGACAACATCGTCTTACAATACTGCTAAATTGTTTATTTATCTGTTTGTTTAAACAAGGCTAATCACAAAACTGTTAAATAATAATAATAATAATATATGGGTAAGGGTGGAAAAATATCTTAATAATTTCACCAGCCAAAGTAATCTCGCGTTATTAAAGGAATAGGCCAGAACAGGTCAGAATAGGCATCAATACTAGCAAGTATTGCCAGTCTGGGAAATAAATACACATTATAATAATATTACTAATTAATATGATCTATGATTTTTTCCCCATAGAATAAAATTAACCCCTAGTAAGATTTGAGTCGAATAAACATAAATCAAGAGTAGCGTGAGTTCTGGCAGGTAAAGTTAGTGAGCTGCATCATCTGGACTCCGCAGCTGATCCCCACAACCATGGGAATACGACACCTAATCTAAGCATTCATAGATAAGGTCCTCAGTAGTATAAGCAGTTTTCGCATGCTTCAATAGCTTTAATACTCCTCCATCCCCAACTCTCCCGCGGTCAGGTCAGGATTCATTCTTCTTGAATCAGACTAATTCTAAAATGTGTACATAAAATGATTGAACTTTAACAATATCTGCAATACATTTATGTTTATGTTCTGTTCTGTTTACCCTGAGGGGTTATTGCAGCTCTCCCTGCTCTCATCCATGCTTGGCTGCAAGGAGGCGCAGGGAGTTCTTGCCCAGAACAGAACCATACCGCCAATCCAAACTGTATGCTACTTGTCAATCATCTTTGACGATAATGGTCCTGACAGAAGTTGCTTTTAATAAGCTACAGAGACAGATGCATGAGGACATGCTGTTTTAGGTTTCACTGAAAGATAAGAAAGAACAGCTGAGGCATATTTAGAGTAAATGCATTGAATGTGAGTCATTTTTTTGTTATAGGGCTCTCCTATAAGCAGTACTGAGCCTTTTTCATTCAGAAGTTTATTATGAGCTACAGCAAATTCTTCACACAGACTGTAAATGACAAATATTGATCGATGAGTCAAAAGCAAATGTTAGTCACAAAAAAGGTAAAATAGGCAATTATACTATAAAATGTAACATTCATTGTACATTATGGTTCTATATTTAAAATGAAAATAATAATTTTCACACTACATATGTTTCTTTTGGTTTGAACCCTGACCACAAAAACAAGACACAATATTATAATAATAGGCCTTGGCATGCACAGGCCCCTTTAAAGTTAATTATCTAAAGAAAACTTTTATTAGACAAATATATTACCCTCTTTAAAAGCTTTGATTGCTATTTAACTCTAAGAATAAATGTTATTTAATATAATAATAAAGTGTTAGGAATTTCAGTGCTATGCTGTCTGATCAGATGTCTTTGCCACAGTCAGGACACAGGATGTCATCTCTCCCCGTCAGGAAGCCGCGGCCCACCAGGGACACCAAACACTTCTTGCAGTTAAAGCAGTCGTTGTGCCACTGTCTCTCTTCAAAGGAGATGTATTTGGTGCCTCCCAGACCTGCAAAGAATATAACAGTAACAAATAACAAAGCTCATGATCACTATAGCAATAATATCATGGGAAATATGATTATTATTTGCTAAAGTGTGGACAAGAAGATTGCTGTGAGACTCATACAGGTCCTGAGGTCAGAAAGGCACAATTTCAACACCAAAATAATCCTATCATTTTTTTCCCTCAACCTTATGTCATTCCAAACCTGTAGGACTATCTATTTTTTTCAATGTAATAACCATTAATTAGAATTAGGCTGTCAAAAGCTCTAAAATGACAAAAAGCACAATATAAATATCATAAAAATGATAGAAGTGATAGAACATTTTTTATCAGTTTTTTACATACAATTGTATGGCTTCAGAACACCAGAAATATAGCATAAAGTTTCATACGGACTTCTTTTATAATAACTTCATATTGCTTTTATGTCAGTTTTGAGCTTTATAGCCCCAATCCTGATTAACATTCACTGAAAAAAAGTGCTAAACATGAATGAATAATACTAAATAATGCGAATAATAATAATAATAATGTTTTTTGTAATAAAGAAATTAAGTCTGGATCAATATCAACACGACGGAAAGATTAAAAACAAATCCCTGCCTGACATTTTTATCTTTTTTGATAATCTGTTTCACTCAGATATATGTCACAATACAGAAGGAAAGGATCTGTCACTCTTTTCTGTCATCACAACTTAATTTAAAAATATATTAATTGTGTTTATACTGGCCTGATAAGCACCTTCCAAAGATAAGGAGATGTAAATGTGTTGGTTGCTCATACCACTAATAGGGGTTGTGCATTCAGCACACTTCTTGGCATACAAATTGCAGAAGCAGTTGAGGCAATAGGGAAAGTCATCACGAGAGGTGAAGCGCTGGCCAGACAGCTGCTCCTTACAGCCAGTACACAAGAAGCAGTCCTTATGCCACGGCTGGTCATGGTAGGTCACGCCCCCAGTGGTGATTGGCTGAGAAGAAATGATAAAGGTGTGATGTCATATAATATTTTTTCTTCAAAGCAAAATGTTGCATTCCAGCTGTTCTTACACTCTAAAAAATGCTGGGTTAAATACAACCCAGTGCTGGGTAAAATAGGGGCAAACCCCGCAATTGGGCTGTTTTGACCCAGCGGTTGGGTTAAATGTAAACATTCTGGGTAGTAACCCAACCGCTGGGTCAAAACAACCCAATTGCTGGGTTTGTCCCTATTTTACCCAGCACTTGGTTGTATTTAACCCAGCATTTTTTAGAGTGTACCTTCTTGCAGTGTACACACTGCAGTGCAAATTGCTTCTCATAGCAGGGCACGCAGTAGTTATTATTGTCCTTAGGAATGAAGCTCTTGGTTCCAATAGGCTGCTGACAGCGCTGGCAGGTAAAGCAGGTCTCATGCCAGCTGTTCCCCTTGTGCTCCATCTTCCTGGAGCCTGAGAGAAATATAGAAAAATGCAGACAGGCAAACAAATATCCCATTACTTGTCTGGATAATAGAGAGGATTGATTATAGCCTATTTATTAAAGGGTTAGTTTACCCCAAAATAAAAATTCAACATTCAGTTAACTGGGAAAGTTTGTATTTACCTTTTCTGCATTAAATTCAACATGGTTTTTAACTCTACACCTACAAAATGATGAAGTGTGTTTTTGCTTTTATATGTGTTTATTAATTTTATGAAGGGCTGTAAATTTAATCGTTATATAGTCTATCATAATAGTACAATACTATGCTATTTTGTACTGTACATGCAAATTGTAAATGCAAATTGTTTCTCACTAACATGCACCCAACTGTCCCTTCATTGAAAGAAAGTTCCACCAAAACTTTGAAACTTAAAAAAGTTAATAAAGACATTGTGAAAGATATCCAATGAGTTTTGCTCATTCCAAGCATGGTTGAGCCTCTGCAACAACCAATAAGGTTTGCTCTTGCATGTCAAGAACAACAGTTGAACTGCCACTGATCATGTTTGTTGTGCTCGATGAGTGTTGATTAATGTGTATATGGGAATAAAAGCCTATATTAAAGCTGTTTATCATAAAATGTGATTGTTTCTCTTCAGAAGATTTGGACTAAACCATTCAATATGAATTGCACAGTCTTTATGAACATTTTGAAGAGCCAAAGTTTTGGTGGAATGGACATTCAATGAAGGAACCAAAATCTCTCAGGTTTCATTAAAAATATCTCAATTTGTGTTTCGAAGATGAATAAAAGTCCTATGGGTTTGGAATGGCATGAGGGTGAGTAAGTGATGACAAAAAGTAAGTAAATGACTTCCCTTTTTTTTGGTGAACTATTTCTTTAAATGGATTCATTCAGTTTCTCAGCTCTCCTATAGTAAAGTTAATTATTGCTATTATGTCATTAGCTGCTGTCCAACACTACAACTGTCTCATTGTGATAAACCTTACCTTAATAATGTATCATTCAGGTGTCTGAAGTACATATGTGAAGAACAGATTAAGCAAATGTTTCACTTACCTGGCATGATTGTCTTCTTGCACTCAAAACATTTCGAGGAATACTCATTGGAGTAACACTCAGTACATAGTAGCTGCTCATCTTTGGTGGAGAACGGCTTGTCCACCAAGGAACGGTGACATTTGAAGCAGTGGAAGCAGTCATCATGCCAGTGACGGTCCTTGTAAGACAGATCCTGAGGACAAACGCATACCGGTAAGGACAATTCGAACCTACATTTTCTCACATGCATTAAACTTGGGTTTAAGGGAGAGTGTGCTTGGCCTCAGTGCTCTTTTTTAAGCCTTTGAACAGCTAATTAGGGAGAGCGGGAGGGTAAGGGTTCCTCAATGTCAGCTTCACAGCATATCAATCGCCAATAAGAGCCGCAGGTGCTGGTGTCTGCGACCAATCGCATTGTGATCTGTCAATCGGAGTATGTTAGTGAGAGTCTGTCCTGGGCTGTGAGCACACATTGCCTCAGGATGAGTGTATGACACCAGTGCTTTAATTATCCTCCAATTTGGAGAGAGAGAGTGTGTGCTTGTTAAATTGCTGGCCCAAGGTGCTATGAGGTCATTCTGATTGCCTGGGACCAGGGTGGGGAGCCGCAGCGAACTGGGCCAAGGACAGGCCACACAGATGTGGCCCCACCCCAGGCCCGTCCTCCAGACCGGTGACAGCCTCCTCATAAGGACTAATGACCATATGTGACACTAATGACAGAAAGTCATGGAAGCACCACTCATCTATAGCAAGGGCTGGGAATGTACTTCTAAAGTAACATTGTCACTATATGGTTCTTGTATATCATCTATAACATTTACTATAATACACTGTATTATTTGGTATTTTTATTTTTATCATGAAACATTGTCTTTAGGGCATTACTATGCTGTGGCTAAAGTGTTCTGAGAGGCTTTTAGCACTGTACTATGCTGTTGCTAGGGTGTTTTCTATTTTGATCGCTCCTCATTTAATGCAAGTGGTGGGATTTTTCACCTGTTTTATCAGCTGCAATTAAAAAAAATCATAAATTCAATGCAATAGCACACTTCCTCTCAACATGCCGCACAACTTGTGGTATAAAATACCTCTATAGCACAGGTCCGAAGCATACAGTTTAAAGGGATAGTTTACCCCAAAATTATCATTTTGCTGTTATTTCCTCACCTTCATGTTACATGTAAGTTGGTTACATTCCTGTCATTCCAAACCCATAAGACTTCCACACACACTTATCGTTTCTGTTCATGCTTCAAAAAAGTGCAAAAAGACATCATAACACAGTCCATTTTTACCCTATTTACCCCTAAATGAGCATATTTTTACCTTAAAGGTACACAAAAGTGTACATATTAGTTCCTAAGTGGTACATATTAGTAGCACACCAGTGAAAACTTTTGTACAATAGTTCAATAGTAATAGTAATGCTTGCCTTTACAATAACTTTACAGAATTTATTCTGCAAACTACATACACTAATATATTTTTAACATTTAAAGCTGTACAGTGATGTTGTGCATTGTTAGTTCACTGTCTAATGAATTAACTAATGATAACAAATGGAACAATAATGTAAAGGGTACTTATTATAATATAAGTTAAAAAAAATGTATGATGAAATGTCAATGTCAATGTGCCATTTTATCTGTAATGTTTCTAGTAAGTAAAGGTTATAAAAAGTTTAAATTTGTCTTTGAAATGGCATTGGAGGTCTGTGTGTCCATCACCAAGGTGAATGAGTGCAGGTAATTCCACAAAAGCTCATCTGGTCTCTTTATTTGGTTTTGGACTCACTCCCCAGCACTGATTTCCTGCTGGGTTCAGTCCAGAGTGCAAGAGCTGGCATTCATTCTCCATGATTCCCCACCTCTCTCCTGGTGATCCTCCTCAGCTTTCAGAGGGTCACACAAAGCTCCAAATCATTGTGTACAGTGTTACTAAATAAAAATGTTCAAATAGTTAGCGCTCAGACCATCTCAATCTGTATACTGAGTTCTGAGTAATATGGTGCAGTCTGCTGGAACGGTCATTCAAATGGAAGTAAGGGAAAAGTGCATATTTCTAGATATTTCCTGCTAAGTTGGAGCACTCTTGAAAAAGAAGGGAATTTAATTGTATTGAATGCATACTTATAGTGTACTTGAAATCTTTAAAAACTATACTGGCAGATAATAATAATATTATAATAATAATAAAAGGCCACTTAAATTAAAGATAATAGACTTTCATGACTGTTTTAACACACTTAAGCATAATTTTAAAAGGTGAACTTTGTAAAAAGGTCAAATTAAAAGTTTTACTGTTTTAATAATCATTTGTCATGTATTAAAGTAGACTTATTTTGATTGTTGACTAACATAACATAGTACTTATCAAGTAAGTACTTGATTATAACTAGTGTTATTCGATGTTATATTTAATGTATTTTACATGTACTAAATTGTAACTTAATCATTAATATAATTGCAAATGTATTAAATACATTACACACAAGTTATGATAGAAGTGACATTAAAGTAAAATATTTTAGTTTGTAAAGTAATATTTTAGTTTTTCATAAATGCTTAGTACATTCAGTACATTCGACTGTACACTTTAAACATATTTTAAAGGCAAGAAATTATGAAATTACATGTAAAGATGTACGCAAGTCTTAAGTGGGTCAAAAAAAGCTATCTAATTGCATTAAATATACATTTAAACTATAGCTGATACATTTTGATTTAATTGCAGTTAACCTGCAATTAAGTGTCTGAAAACAAATTCAGTTTGCACTTAAGTATATTCTTTTAAAGTATATTCTTTTCAAAATAAATGCTAACAGTATACTAAAGTGTACTGCTTTTTCAAAAGGGTTGGATTGTATCTTTAAAACCTTTTGTATTTGAAAGTAGAAAGTGTGAAGATGAACATACTCTGCTGTTGCAGCCGATGGGTTTCTTGCATTCCTCACAGGTGTTGGAGTAGAGGCTCTCATAGCACTTCACACAGTATGGATTTTCATCACGCAGAACATACTTCTTCCCAAACAAAGACTCCTTGCAGTAGTGGCAGTCATAGCGTTCCGCCATCTTGGATTTAAACAATTCCTAAAAGATAAACGTGTTTTAAATGGTGCAGACAGGTTAAGGGGGTCACTAAAAATGTCATTGTTAGGCATGAAACTTAACTTGTAGACCTATAATACCAGTGCTTAACATCTCCTAGATCAGGGGTGGCGAACTCCAGTCCTGGAGAGCCGCAGCCCTGCAGAGTTCAGCTCTAACCCTAATTAAAACTCAACTGCCTGTAGCTTCCTAGTAACCGTTCAGACCTTGATTAGCTAGTTCAGGTGTGTTTGATTAGGGTTGAAGCAAAACTCTCTGCAGGGCTGCGGCTCTCCAGGACCGACGTTCGCCATCCCTGTCCTAGATAAAGGCTAACTATATGACGCAATCTTTCTAAAGCAAGAGCGGAAGGCATGCCAATGTATTAGTCCCAGCTGTTATGTCTCCCTCAGTAAAGCCCTGCTAATATTCCTGCGTTATCCCTCAGAACTGTGTCCAGACTAGCTTTTGTGCACACAATGCTTGCCCGCTCTGAGCTCTACACCAAACTTGTAGCTTCTTTTCTCAGCGAGTCTCATTCAAACACAACAAAAGTCTCTATAAAGCTCATCTTACGGAGTCACTTCAGTAAACTTGGTAAACTATTCTTCACTATTCAGCGTTCAACCATTATTACTTTGCATAAGATTGCTTTTTTTTTTTTTTTGAAAAATCCTTTGAAAATTGGTTTTAACCAAAGTACATATTTCATTTTCTTTAAGGTATAAGTGTTTTAATACGCTGTTTATTGTACAAATCGTGGCAGTTTGGAAATAAAATATCCAGTGAGTGTCTAACATACCATCTATACTAAAGTCTACCCTAAACCTAACCAATGGGGTTAAAGGGGTCATATGATGCGATTTCAAGTTTTCCTTTCTCTTTGGAGTGTTACAAACTGATCGTGCATAGATAAGATCCCTGAAGTTGCAAAGATTAAAGTCTCAAATACAAAGAGATATTCTTTATCAAGTTTAAGACTCTGCCACGCCCCCCTAAAACAGCTCGTTCTAACACGCCCCCACATATCTACCTCACTATGTGGAAATATTAGCGTAATGCCGCCCAAATGTGCATGCAAAGAAAGAAGGCGTGGTTTCAGTAACCGCAGTTAGTGTTGAAGCAGCCATGTCAGTGAGACGCTGTGTGTTTCTAGGCGAAAGCAAAAGCACTTTATTTGGCCTCCAGAAGTAGATGCATTTAGGAAATCTTTAAGATTACTTACAACAGAACAGCAATGCATTTTTATGACGACCGTTTCGTGAACCTAGGAGAGGAGTAATTTGGACTTTGCTATGACAATCTGGCGCTTTTGAATCAGCTACTGTTTTGTTATTAGTGCAAGTATTTGCTATTGACTGTTCAAATGCGGAGTTTTGCGCATCGTGTGTGTGTGCGCGCGTGTGTGTGTGTTGTGTGCGAGAGAGAAGAGAGAGAGAGAGAGAGAGAGAGAGAGACAGGGTCACATCACAGTGGAGTCAGCTGTCTTAACCGTGGCTTGTGTACTGCAAACACATACCAGCTTCATCACTGTGTCTGTCACGCGATTCTCTGTTCCCCTTTCGGGCTCTGTCTTTACATTTATTTGAAAGATGAAGCTGGCGATTATGGTAAGGGGAGTTACATTTCAGACGAGTGCTTGCGGTGTTCGTCCAAATACAATGCACTGGGTCAGCTGGCCAATCAGAGCAGACTGCGCTTGTCGGAAGGATGGACTTTGTAGAAAACAAAGCGTTTGAGAGAGGCGGGCATAGAGGACCTTCAATAATGTACAGTATTTGAAAAAAATGTGTTTTTTGAACATTAAAGCATGTCAACATATTCTATTACACCAAATACACCAAATAATGATCTTTAAAAAAGCATCATATGACCCCTTTAACAAAAACAAACATAAGCTAAAAACACATTTGCTAAAGCAACTATACCATTTTAGCTTGCTTCTACAAGTCTTTGAGCTCTTTCATCAAGTGCCATGTTGTGTTTCACATTGCAAGTGCAAAACTGTAGGCCTACCAGGTGAGCTACAGAGCAAGTTTACAATGTCAGAAAAGCCATACAGCTAGTCCATACTGCTAGTTATGTGATGCAAACATGATTAAAGTTAGTTTACAAATCATGCACTATGGTAAAAGTGTTTTGAAGTCATTGTGACCTTCATAATAACTTCATAGACTCCTTTATGTAATGTATGTCTCCAACAGAAAGGTAATGGAGTCAGCTAAATCTGCACTGTGAACACTTGTCAGATCCCACTGTTGTATCTGAATGAATTCTTTGATGTGCCCTCAGCCTGGCTGGCTGGCACCAACACTGGGCACCAGATCAAGATAAGTCTCAGTGGTTCCAGCTGTCCCCAGTGTGTCCCTTACTATCAATAAAGAGACATATCTCCCTCAGTCTCAAACAGACAGATATACACATAAGGGGATTAAATAAGACTGACACAAGGAGGAGCTTAGCTGGAGAATCTTTTGTGTCATGTGAATTACTTTTGAACTTTAATGAAGCCCTAAACCAACCCACTCATTTCCAATTAAACCAAGAGTGATAAAGTGAAACGTGCAGCTAATTAAAGACTACAAAAAGGTCTCTGTGTGTGTAACCTTTCAGCCATAACTGAATAAAGGAATGTCAGGTGGCTGTGGAGATGCCTGACACATTTATTTTTGCCATAACTACTAGGAACCAAAAGAAAGACAACCAAACTTTTCATACCAGTACTAAAACACTGTTTGAGGTATAAATCTTAAACCTAGAGGATGGACACCACATCCATTCAAAAATACAGACAAAAGTAATAATTTTGCTTCAGTAATCATTTTGTAATCGTGTCAATTTTAAAATACTTTCCACAAAAATCCTTAGACTGATGCACTTATATCATTTATAATGTGTTGTAATGTAATAAATGACCACTATAAACTATTAAATTATGGTGCAGAGAAAAGTATTTGACACACAAGCATGGGAAATGTCATGACTGAAAGTAAACCATCTGTGCATGGACAGATGAAAAAATAATCAGAAAATTTGAAAAAAGATTATGAAATTTTAGTGCAGATTGAGAAGTTGCAGATTTCAACTTCAGTGCAGCTTTCTAGATGTTAATATAAAGCAACAGGCTAAAGCAGGTGGAATTAGAAGAGAAGAGAAGAGAAGAGAAGAGAAGAGAAGAGAAGAGAAGAGAAGAGAAGAGAAGAGAAGAGAAGAGAAGAGAAGAGCCTTGCCTGTCCTGTGCAGTGATGTGCTGTGCTCTGCGTCTTTGGTTCTTGAAAGAGAGATGGAGGAGTGACTCCTGTGCTCCTCTTTATTGGAATACTCCCCCTTTGGAAGGGGCAATGAGGTGATTGAAATGGGTTGGACACTTTATCAGGCACTATAAATACATAGGCACTACTAAGCCAGTACTTCACAGTGCACACTTGTATGTAACAGTAAACATATATCTCCACTCAATCCATAGTGGAGCCATGCATGTATTTTCTCGAACTGGTGTGAATCTAATCATTACAGCATATGGGACACTCACATTCTCATCCTAAAGTTGTATTTTAAACTGTAAATACCATCTTAGACCAGAACGTTAACCAACAAGACTTATTTTGTCAGCAAAAGAAGTTCCACCCAAAATACCATGCTGGGTGATGAGGGATGTATTGCTGGTTCTAAAGTTCTAGCTCTAAAGCCTTTTGGGATGCCGACACACTAGATTCCCATCCAAAACACAACATATGCTAATGATCAGCATTGCTGATCTATTCAATATATACACTGCAAAGTTCAAAGTGATCAAACAAGAAATTAGCATGTTCTGAATGTTAAATTTTGGACAAGCACCATCTTATTTCAATCATTCATGCCCTAAAAATCCATTCTGTGCCTTTCATTCCATGTGCAAGATATAACATTTGCACAAAAGCAAATTAAATAATGCAATTTTGATTTGTGTACTGTTTGAATTTGGGTTAGAAGTTTTTTAATGTAATGTAAGTGCTACTCAAATCTTTGCAAACATTAGCTTTGTTGAACCAAATGTTGTGGTTGCTAACCAGTTCTTCATTGTTATTATCTGTTGTAGTAATACTGTCGTGAAGTCATGCTGATGTGCATGCTACACAGTTGTACCGTATTCCATTGCTGTTGCCGTTGAAGTTCCTTGAGTAAACTAGCATTCACCCGAAGCTTTGTTTTCATGTGTTTTTGTTGAACATAACACCAAGTTCTTGTGCTATGTGTTGCTGTGTTTCAAATTTAAGGTCATGCCATCCTTAGACTTTCTTAGGCTTTTGTAAGTTGGTGATTAGGTGGTCTTAAAAGTATGAGAACCACTTGAGAAGTTCTTTTAACTGTTCACTTCATTCGTTCCCTTTGAATTGAATCCATGACCTTAGCATTGCTGGTGCCATGCTTTACTTTTTGAGCTACAATAATGCTATTTTTTTCTTATATAATACTTACAGACTAACAGAATGCTATATTTGAGTTTTGCCTGAATATTGAATTTGCAAAAAAAACTTTCCATCATGTCCTTTGGATCTCCCTGCCCCACCCTGGCTTTTCTCCATCCCTCTGGCTATGAGCAGAGGCCTGTGTGTGATACTGTACAGTTGCTTAGTGACACAGTGAAGGAATAGAAGGAAACTCTGGAAGGCTTTCGTCACTGCGGCTGATGGTTTACAATGAGAGGGTGAGTCCCAACACCTGTTTGCTCCAAACTTTGCCCATTCTCATCTGTCTCTCCCATGGGTCCTAAGATTTCCTTATGGCCAAGGAGCCGAAATCTTATGCCGGTCGTCAGTTAACACTTGAATTCCCATGATCAGATTGCAAATGGAGATTGCGTCATTTATCCCTGGCTGTGACTATTATTTCCAGGGGATATAGTTTATAATTAGGCTACACAAAAGCCATGACCATTCTATTTTGCTAATGATTTTTTTTCCCTTCATGTACACTTCCTGTACAACAAAACTGACAGGATTAATGCTTATTCCACAGTCTAAATTATATTATGCCATCTCTGTCTAATAAAAGGCACCACTAACAAAACATGCAGCTGACAGTTATTTTGACAATGCAAATACCTTTGTAAAACAATTCAAATACAGGAGTGGTTTTGCAGTGGAAAATGAAAGTCATTCAAAGTTCATGTCTTGATGCATATTTCAATCTGATTTAAGCTTGAACACAAGGCAATGTCAGATGCACTGGCCAAATATAGTCTCAATATGTTAAATCAATCAGAGATACACTAATTTCAATGATACACTAACCGTTTAAGCATTTACAGCTGATTGTTCCAATTGTGGACCAGAGGGAAACCCAACTTCTTGGGCTTCACGGCGTTGATGCTGTGGTATGATGGTAGTTCATACCATCAATACAACAAGAGAATGTGAAGACAGAACCATGGATGCCACCATAAGTGCACAGGTTAGGCTGATTATCACCCGTACGCAGGGCTGGCAGTGCCACACACCTCGGTGTTGCCGTGCCAGCCTCTCTGCCCAGTGATAAGGCCTTGGATATATCCAGCAACTGTCTAGATTCCAGTATGAGAGGTACAGCTCAAGCTCTATAAGGTCAGCAGTGATCCTCCCTATTGGGCCATCACACTGGCTGTAAATCAACCAGCACTATCAGATCTGACTGGTCAAACAACAGTGTACATACAGTAGCTAAAAAATATGTGTTAATGATATGATATGATGTCCTTTTATAGTACAGTGTTATTTGGCCTATAACACATCTCCATACAATGTACCTGGCCTTAGATGTAGATCAGTTCAGTGTGTATATGAGTATTGTTTAACCCTGGTTCCTAAAACAAGATGAGCTCTTTTGAGAACATTAATCTTGTCTACAAAAAATATATATTGGCATCTATGGTTCCATAAAGAACTTTTACCATCCATGGAACCTTTCCATTGCACAAAAGGTTCTTTATAGTGGTAAAAGGTTTTTTAGATGATTGAAATATTCTTTACACTAAGATAAAGTGGTTATTTTAAGAACTTTCAATGAAAGATTCTTTAAGGAACCCAAAATGTATCTTTGATTGCATTGCTGTGAAAACCCCATTTTGGAACCTATGTTTAAGAGTGTATGGTGGTAAAACTAAGGTAACACTAAAGTGTTCTTGTTACACGTTACATGTATTTACTATAGTAATAAGAGTAAATAATAAATAAATACTAGCGACTAACACTAAACCAAACTTAACATTAAATATATAGGTACATGTTGTTAATTAGTGCTTAGTACTTATTTGTGTAATTACACTGTAAGTGAGACCACACCATTTTTGACCTATATGTAGCTAATTTTCTAAAATAAACGTGACAAGTATGGTGACCCATACTCGGAATTAGTGCTCTGCATTTAACCCATCCAAACTGCACACACACACACCGTGAACACACAACCGGAGCAGTGGGCAGCCATTTATTTTTTGCTGCGGCGACCAGGGAGCAGTTGGGGGTTTGGTGCCTTGCTCAAGGGCACCTCAGTCGTGGTATTGAAGGTGGGAGGGAGCGCTGTACATTCACTCCCCCCACCTACAATCCCTGCCGGTATGAGACTCAAACCCACAACCTTTGGGTTACAGGTCCGACTCTCTAACCATTAGGCCACGACTTCCCCTATGCTACACTGTTTTATGCTAAGGAATGTCAGATGTATCTTACAGGAAGTTCCTTTTAAATATTTTTTTAGGATACTATGCAGCATTCATCTAAAAATACCATCTAAAACCACCTGAAAGTAATCAATTCAAAAGGTCAGCAACCACTGCTTACCAACAGTGCAAACTTTGTCCATTTCCATTTGAATGATTCTTACATGGCATGAAAATCTTTTTATCCAATTTTGCTGTTGGGGCAACTGAGGTTTGCAGCAACCGTATTATCTTTTATTTTGGAACATAATGTTGCTACTCATCAGAGGCAGCACATACAAGAGGTCTCTGACGCATGAAACGGACCCCCTGTAGAGGCTCTGTGTAAGAGACTACTGGAGTTCAGCAAAAATATCAAAATCTCTTAGTGATTGTACAAAATTCCACAGCTTACAACTTGAAAGCTACAATTAGCTTAGACCCTGATGTGTTTTACGTACACAGCATAACATAATTAGAGTCTTAGTTTTCCCCATTGACTACAGGGTCCTGCAAAGTATAAACACTGTCTGCAGTCATTGCAAATTAAGTTAGGAGAGGTTTAGATACTCATGACATTACTTTTTTTCTGAAACTTTATAGTGTCACCAGACTTTAAAAAAAGCACATTTAGGCATATTTTTCACTGCTGTTTCTTTTGAAGTTGTGGGTTGTAATTGCTGTTTCTTAAACTTAAAATAGCAATGACCAGCTATCGGCATAGATAATTTACCACGTAATTTCATTATAGTGATTTCGATAAGATATAGGATTTCTTTTGGAACAAACAAAATTAATATCACCCCAAGAACATATGGTTACTCATTAAAAGCGATCTAAAAAGGTCAACTGAACCATTTTCAATCTGCCCAATCTCACATTTGCATTAGTTTTTTTTCTGTTTTCAATTAGCCCAGTCTCACATTTGTATTTATTTTCCTGGCAGATGTGCTCTAATACAAAATTATGTGTTCAGTGAATATCACTTCATTTATGTCTTTGACATCTAAATATTATCTACGTGAAGAGTTTTAAAATTGGACACCCATGGAAGAGGGTACTTGGGGGTCTGCAGATAATTTGAGAGACACATTACACACATTAAAGCCATAGTCTTTAAAAGCTAGAAAAAAACTTTTTTATCATTATTTTAACCATATTACATTAATCCTGAGAAAAATAACCATGGTTTTACTATTTAAAAAAACAAAAAAAAAAAAAACATGGTTACTATAGTTAAACCATGGTAACCACAAATTAATCATGGTTCCTTTTCAGTAGGTCACTTCGATGTTATGTCGAAGTTCAACACTAGGGGTCGCACTTGGGAGCCCAGACACCTCTGACATCATTAAGAAAAGGCCAATGACAATTGGTGAGCAAATTTGCATAGCTGGCCACGCCCCAGATATCCGGGTATAAATAAGCCAGAGCAACATTAGCTCATTTGTTCTGTTCTTCGGAGCCGATACAGTGTCTCTTCGTGAGAATTGCAGCACTCATTCAACTCTTGATCTTCTCGTCGTTGGATCTATGGCACACAGCGGTCTCTCCCTCTTTACGCACAGCTAAGTGTTGTGAGAGTACCCCTGGGTGCTTCAGTGGTGATCTTTGAGAGCTATTTCCTCTAAAAGAGCAAATCCTCTAAAAGAGCATTTCACAGGTGAAATTGTGTGGTTTACATCATGATTTTCATCCCCCCCCCCCCTCCCCCGGTTTATTCGTTTGCGGGTTTACATTGGCTTTGCATGCGGAACGAAGCAAGTGTTCAGTGTTTGGGCCACCCATGCTGAATCAGCACTTGTGGATGATGCATGTCTTCTGTGTGAGAACATGCCCATGGGCACGCTCCGCTCGCGGCTCACATTTTTGCGAATCACCCCTTCTGCTTTCCGTTCCGGTCCTTCTACTTCCGGGTATGAGGCCACAGCAATGTGCGTTGGGGAAGAGTGTAGGGAGGAGGGAATGGTTCCACCGGGTGATTCCCCGCAGACGTCCCGATCCTCCGATGTATTGTGCACCCCGGTAGAGCTTACGGATGGGTTTAAGAGCTCGTCTTTGGGCGAGTTAAATTTCTCATTCGGGGCTCGTGAGGAAGACGAGGTATCACTCACAGCATCAGAGGGTGGGCTAGAGCCATCTGACACAGCTGCCTCACGGGGGCTGAGTTTCAGTCTGGGGTAGAAGCTGAAATGGCAGCCGTGCTTGCCCGGGCAGCCAAGAGTATCGGATGGAGTGGTTTCCCTCACCCTGTCCCGAGCACTCACGGCTCGATGATTGGTTTCTGGGTGCTGGTCGCTGGTCGTGACTCTAAGCCATGACCAGCCCAAGTGTCTTTCTTCCTGGAGGTGCACGAGATCATGGAAGGCCCCTTTCTCGGCCAGGACACTATATACCGGTTCCTCTGCCCTCACTGCCCTTGATGGGGTCCAGCGGACAGCGAAGGCTTACTCGGCTTCTGGACAAGCTGCATCCGCCCTGCACGCCATGGCCATCCTGAAGGTCTACCAGGCCAAGGCGTTGAAAGGGCTGCAGAGGTCCTGCAGGAACTGCCCTTGGTGACTGACTATGCCCTCCGGGCTACTAAAGTCACGGCGCAGGCTCTGGGATGGGTGATGTCCACTATTGTGTGGCTCAATCTGGCTGAGATGCGGGATGCTGAGAAAGTATGCTTTCTCGACGCCTCCATTTCCCAGGTTGGACTCCTCAGTGACACCGTGGAAGAATTTTCCCAACAATTGTCCGCGGTTAAGAAGCAGACAGAGGCCATCAAACACATCCTGCCTCGGCGGGGGTCGGGTCATGTCCCCTTCTGACTGCTCGTCGAGGACGGCCCCCTGCGAGGACTACTGAGGTTCAGCAGCATGTTGGACCGGTAGAGAAATTCCATCAGCGGTCTTCTTCTCACAGGAAGAACCTTCTCACCTTGCCTCCTCATGTTCTGTTGCGGCAGGTCAACCATCGAGCCATTCCAACGCATTTCAGAGAACCCAGTTTCCAGCATCCGTGGGTGGTCTCTTTGCAAGACCTGGTGGACAAAACACACAGTGCACCTAAGGATCTCATATCCTCTCTTGCTGTGCCTTTTGTCCCACAAAGCCGCAGAAACCCTGCCCGAGGTACGTCGAACAGAGTTCCAATGAGGCCGTTGGTGAGGTTTCTGGATGCTTGGCTACAGCTACCCAGACCTTCCAGATGGCTTCTCAGAACAGTTCGGCTCAGCTATGTGTTCCAGTTCACCAGGCACTCGCCAAAGTTCAGTGGCATTCTCTTCACCTCTGTGAAAGGCGAGGATGCTGCTGTTCTTCACGCGGAGATCATTAACCTTCTACCGAAGGGTGCAATAGAGCCTGTGCCCCCAGCCGAGATGAGGAGGGGGTTTTACAGAGCTCATGTCGGACAACATCTCCAGGACGCTGCGCTCCATGTGACTAGTAAGTCAAATCTCAAATAACTTCTATGATGGCTTTTGTTCTACCCGCTTAAATTATAGAAGTTCTTGCGCTGTACAATCTATAAAGACTTTGTCTGTTCCCCGAATAGTGAGGTCAAAATATAAATTTAATGCAGGATCTAGAAAAAATCTGATCATGATTAAACCAGAACAATTTAAAATAAATGAACAAAAAACATTTTTAAAGTTTGGGCTCCTAAACATTAGATCACTCTCACCCAAAGCAGTTATTGTAAATGAAATGATCACAGATAATCGTTTTGATGTACTCTGCTTGATTGAAACCTGGCTAAAACCTAATGATTATATTGGTCTAAATGAGTCTACTCCACCATGCTACTGTTATAAGCATGAGCCCCGTCAGACTGGTCGTGGCGGCGGTGTTGCAACAATATATAGTGATATTCTCAATGTTACTCAGAAGACAGGTTACAGGTTTAACTCATTTGAAATACTTTTGTTTAATGTTACACTGTCAGATATGCAAAAAAATATATATTGTATATTTTGCTCTGGCTACTGTGTATAGACCACCAGGGCCGTATACAGATTTCCTAAAAGAATTTGCAGATTTCCTCTCAGACCTATTGGTTACTGTTGATAAAGCGCTAATTGTCGGAGATTTTAATATTCTCGTTTATAATACAAATGATGCATTAGGACTTTCGTTTACTGACCTAATAAACTCTTTTTGAGTCAAGCAAAACGTCACCGGGCCCCCTCATCATTTTAATCATACGCTAGATTTTATTATATCGCATGGAATTGATCTTTTTTTTTTTACTGATAGAGATATCGTACCTCAAAGCGATGATGTTACTGACCATTTCCTTGTATCGTGCATGCTGTGTATTACTAATATTAACTATATGGCTCCGCGTTATCGTCCGGGCAGAACTATTGTTCCAGCCACCAAAGACAGATTCACAAATAAACTGCCTGATTTATCTCAACTGCTCTGTGTACCCTTAAGTACACATGAACTAGACGAAATGTCTAGCAACATGGGCACTATCTTCTCTGATACATTAGAAGCTGTTGCCCCCATAAAATTGAAAAAGTTTAGAGAAAAACGTACATTCATGGTACAACAGTAATACCCATTCTGTCAAGAAAGAAACTCGTAGTCTTGAGCGCAAATGGAGAAAAACTAACTTGGAAGTTTTTAGAATTGTGTGGAAAAACAGTATGTCCAGCTATAGACAGGCTCTAAAAGCTGCCAGGGCCGAGCATATCCACAAACTCATAGAAAATAACCAAAACAATCCTAGGTTTTTATTTAGCACAGTGGCTAGATTAACAAATAACCAGACGCCACCCGATTTAAATATTCTCTCACAGTTTAATAGTAATGATTTTATGAATTTCTTCACTGATAAAATAGAAAGCATCAGAAATACAGTAACAAATGTAGAGTCTATCCATCGTATAATACTTAGCGTCACATTCATCGCACCAAAGATAAACTGCAGTGCTTTACAGCTATAGGACATGAAGAGCTAAATAAACTTATCACTGCATCTAAACCAACAACATGCCTGTTAGATCCTGTACCCACTAAATTACTGAAAGAGTTGTTACCTGTAGCAGAAGAACCGCTTCTCAATATTATTAACTCGTCGTTGTCTTTAGGTCACGTCCCAAAACCATTCAAGCTGGCGGTTATTAAGCCTCTTATTAAGAAACCACAACTAGTTCCTAGTGAACTGGCAAATTACAGACCTATCTCAAATCTTTCTTTTATGTCTAAATTTTTAGAAAAAGTTGTGTCTGCTCAATTGTCTTCCTTCCTGCAAAAAAATGATCTCTATGCAGAATTTCATTCAGGTTTCAGGCCCTACCATAGCACAGAAACTGCACTTGTTAAAATTAAATGACTTGCTTGCTTGCGTCGACCAGGCTGTGTCTATTGCTAGTTTTACTTGATCTTAGTGCTGCATTCGATACTATAGATCATGACATACTCATAGATCGATTACAAAACTATACAGGTATTCCAAGGGCAGGCTTTAAGATGGTTTAGATCCTACCTGTCCGATCGCTACCACTTTCTTTATTTAAACGGGGAATCTCAATTAACGCCAGTAAAGTATGGAGTGCCACAATGATCTGTCCTAGGTCCTCTGCTATTTCCGATATACATGCTGCCCCTTGGTAATATTATTAGAAAATACGTGATTAGTTTCCACTGTTATGCTGATGATACTCAACTATAGATCTCAACAAGACCAGATGAAACTTCTAAATTATCTAAGCTAACGGAGTGTGTTAAAAATGTAAAAATGGATGACCAATAATTTTCTCCTATTAAATTCGGATAAGACAGAGATATTACTTATTGGACCAAAAGACAGTACGCCGAATCTCGTGGATTACAATTTGCAACTTGACGGATGTACTGTTACTTCCTCTACAGTTAAAAATGTGGGTGTTATATTAGACAGCAAATTGTTTTTTGAAAATCATATTTCCCATGTTACCAAAACGGCATTCTTCCATCTTAGAAACTTTGCCAAGTTACGAAACATGATACCTTTTTCTGATGCAGAAAAGCTAGTTCATTCATTCATGACCTCTAGACTGGACTATTGTAATGCACTGCTAGGTGGTTGTCCTGCCTCTTCAATAAACAAGCTACAGATAGTCCAAAATGCAGCGGCTAGAGTCCTTACCAGGTCAAGAAAATATGATATTACGCCAATTTTACAGTCTCTGCACTGGCTACCTATTAATTTCCTTATCAGTTACAAAATATTATTACTTGCCTATAAGGCCCTTAATGGTTTAGCTCCTGCGTACTTAACTAGTCTTCTACCATGCTACAATCTATCATGCTCCCTAAGGTCGCAAAACTTTTTTTTTTGTAGTACCTAGGATAGCAAAGTCTACTAAATGAGGTAGAGCTTTTTCGCATTTGGCTCCCAAACTCTGGAATAGCCTTCCTGATAACGTTCGGGGTTCACACTCTCTCTGTTTAAATCTAGATTAAAGACACATCTCTTTGGCCAAGCATTCAAATAATGCATCTCATAATCGTGTACTGCAGTTATATCTTTTCACTGCAGTTATATATGATCAAATGCACATTATTATTCTTTAGTTTGGGGTAAACAAATCAGTTTTGCTTGGTTGGAACAGCAGCTACGCTAACTATGTTTGTATTTGTTTCTCTGTTTTTTTTTATTAACATCCCGTGGTAACTAGGATTAACACAAGCTTCAGTCTGGATCCAGAACACACGAGAAGAGATGATGCCAACCCCTCAGAGGACCTCAGATGATGCCAACCCTGACACAACATACAGAACTACCACATTTTGCTATAGTTTGATTGCATCATATAATAATTGCTGTGAATATTATTCATCGTCTGTTTTATTAAGTCTTAAATAGATTTTTCCGTACTGCTGGTTCGTCTGTCAGAGGAGACTGGCCCCGCCCGACTGAGCCCTGGTTCTTCCTCCCAAGGTTTTATCCCCCATTCTGTCACTGATGGAGTTTTGGTTCCTTGCCGCTGTTGCCTTGCCTCTGGCTTGCTTAGTTGGTGACACTTCATTTCCAGCGTTATCGTTTACATGATTGCAAAGATATTATTTAAAATTTTGAGCTGGATGTTGACATCACTGAATTCAATGATGAACTGTCTTTAACTGAAAAATTAGTGTTTACTATTGTCATTTTGCATTATTGACACACTATTTTCCTAATTAATGCTGTTCAATTGCTTTGACACAATCTGTATTGTTAAAAGAACTATATAAATAAAGGTGACTTGGGACCTGACTTGACTTTCATTGTACCCATAACGGTTTCAGGCCGATCTTGGACCTGAGGGCTTCTGTTCAGAATGCTTTCCCTCAAACACATTTCACATGGTCCCCGTTCAGATTTTGATTTGTGGCAATAGACCTGAAAGACGTGTACTTTCATGTCTCAATCCTTCCAAGACACAGGCCATTTCTATGGTTTGCCTTCGAAGGTCAGGCATATCAGTACAAGGTACTACCCTTTGGGCTTTTTCTGTCTCCTCACATCTTTACGAAAGTCGCGGAGGCCGCCCTTGCCCCTCTCAGGGAAGTGGGCATTGGCATTCTCAATTATCTCGACGACTGGCTTATTCTTGCTCACTAACGAGATTTGGTGTGCGAACACAGAGACATGGTCCTCAACCACTTAGCTCGACTGAGGCTTTAGGTCAACTGAGAAAAGAGCAAACTCTCTGGAACAGAGTATCTCTTTTCTTGGTGTGCAGCTTCATCTCGGTCACTATGACAGCACACCTATCGGAGGTTTGTGCCCAATCAGTGCTGAACTGCTTGAGGACTGTCAAGCGCAAGACAGCGGTCCCTCTCAACATTCAAGGTTCTGCTGCATAGTCAGGTGCCTCGGCCACGGTGACGCCACTAGGGTTGATGCATATGAGACCGCTTCAGCACTGGCTTCAAACCGGAGTTCCGAGATGGGCATGGCGCCAGGGCACACATCGCCGTACTTTCAGCCCTTGACAGGACATCTCCTTTCTACGGGCAGGGGTTCCTTTAGAACAGGTGTCCAGACGCATTGTTGTAAAAACAGATGCTTCCAAGACAGGCTGGGGTGCCACGTGCACCGCCATATCAATTGCCTAAAGTTGTTGACAGTGCTTTTGGCCTTGAGGAGGTTCCGGCCATTGATTCAAGGCAAGCAAGTGTTGGTGCGGATGGACAACACAGCGACGGTAGCCTATATAAACCATCAGGGTGGTGTTCGCTCCTGTCGCATGTTATGGAGCCAGCAGAGACTCAAGTCCCTGCATGCCACTCGGCTTCACCCTGATTTGCTCCAGCTGATTTGGATTAAATTCGGTCAGGCACAGGTGGATCTGTTTGCCTTGCCGGAATCCACTCATTGCCTACTGTGGTATTCCCTGACCGAGGGCTCTCTCGGCACGGATGCACTGGCGCACAGCTGGCTCAGGGACTTATGCAAGTATGCATTTTCCCCAGTGAGCCTCATCGCACAGACTTTTTTGCCCAACAAGACTTGGTTTTCAGACCTTGTGCTGCTGGCATCAGCTCCTCCCTGGCAGATTCCTGTGAGGAGAGACCTTCTCTCTCAGGGGAAGGGCACAATTTGGCACCTGCGCCCAGATCTCTGGAACCTGCATGTTTGGTCCCTGTACACGACAAAGAAGAGTTCAGAGATCTCTTACCCGCAGTGATGAATACCATCACACAGGCCAGAACTAGGGCTGCACGACAAATCGCATGCGATATTTAATGTGCATCTTGTCAGTAAAGCCGGTTCTGTAATCAGCGGTAAATCTCCATCACATGCGTGGTTTCACACGGAGCAGCATTTACTACACAGAGCCGTTGTTAATGACAAGCTGCGCAAAACCACATTCATATATATATATCGATGAGGCGGCTATATGACCTGAATTGGTGCATTTTCGTAGATTGGTGTTCTTTCCAGGGGAAGGACCCTCAGAGATGTGGCATCGGATAAGTAATTTCCTTCCTCCAGCGAGGCCTGGATAGGAGCCTGTCTGCCTCTACTCTTAAAGGGTTAGTTCACCCAAAAATGAAAATTAGCTTGTGTTTTACTTACCCTCGAAGAATCGAATCGTCAAATAAAGCTTGCGCATTCATAATAAAATGAGCCGTCTGCGGCACGTTTTATTATGAACACGCAAGCTTTATTTGACAACTTGTGGACTGTTCAACTGCAACACCCGCTGACTGCAATGATAGAGCTTGGAATAGCCAGGGCAATTTTTTATATAACTCTGACTGGATTCGTCTGAAAGAAGAAAGTCATATACACCTAGGATGAATTGAGGGTGAGTAATTTGTGAGCTAATTTTCATTTTTGGGTGAACAACCCTTTAAGGTGTACGTGGCTGCCATGCAGCTAATCACGACACCATAGAACCAGACGGCAGATCGGTAGGGAAACATGATCTAGTTATCAGATTACTAAGGGACGCCCGGAGGCTAAATTCTCCAAGGCAGCATCTCATCCCCTCTTGGGATTTATCTGTGGTCAGGCCTTACAGAGAGATCCATTTGAGCCTCTGCGGTCAGTTGAGCGTGGTTCCCTCTCTATGAAGACTGCCCTCCTTACTGCGCTCACTTCTATCAAGAGGGTGGGGGATCTCCAAGCTCTCTCCGTTAACGAATCGAGCCTAGAATTTGGACTGGCAGACTCTCACGTTATCCTGAGAACCCGGCCTGGATATGTGCCCAAGGTTCCCACCACTCCTTTTAGGGAGCAGGTGGTGACCTTGCAAGTTATTCCCCGACAGGAGGGGGACCCTGACCTGTCTCTGTTGTGCCCAGTGCGAGTCCTGCGCATTTTTGTGGAACACACACAGAGTTTCAGATCTTCTGAACAGCTTTTTGTCTGCTTCAGAGGCCAGCAGAAGGGGAATGCTGTCTCCAAACAAAGGATTTCCCACTGGATTGTGGATACTATCCTTAAATTCCATGTGAAGCGGAAGTTGCGACCGACTTTACTTCCATATTGGGATGTACTACCGAGAGAAACAGAATATTTCTGGTCCAGGCGGCCCACCACCATATATATATAATAAATATATATTAATATATGTGTGTGTGTACAGTATATATCCCCAAAGAAAAAAAGCTAAAAAGTCCAAATATAATTTCCAATTAATAAAAATAAGTATGCAACTNCTATATATATATATGATGAGGATCTTGGTGGTATATGACTGGATTGGGTGCATTTTCGTAGATTGGTGTTCTTTCCAGGGGAAGGACCCTCAGAGATGTGGCATCGGATAAGTAATTTCCTTCCTCCAGCGAGGCCTGGATAGGAGCGGTATCTCTCTCCTTAAAGGGTTAGTTCACCCAAAAATGAAAATTAGTTGTGTGACTCTACCCTCGAAGCAAGCGAATCGTCAATAAAGCTGCGCATTCATAATCAAATGAGCCGTCTGCGGCACGTTTTATTATGAATGCGCACGCTTTATTTGACTTCTTGTGGACTGTTCAACTGCAACACCAGCTGACTGCAATGATAGAGCTTGAAATATCAAAGACAATTTTTTATATAACTCAAACTGGATTTGTCTGATAGTAGAAAGTCATATACACCTAGGATGCTAAGGTAGCCTAGGAGGGTAAATAAAACACAAGCTAATTTTCATTTTTAGGTGAACTAACCCTGTTAATGTGTAGTGGATCCATGCAGAAATCACGACACCATAGAGGCAGATCGGTAGGGAAACATGATATCGTTATCTGGTACTAAGGGAACGCCCGGAGGATAAATTCTCAAGGCTCAGATCTCATCCCCTTTTGGGATTATCGGGTCAGGCTTTACAGAGAGATCCATTTGGCCTCTGCCGGTCAGTTGAGCGTGGGTACCGCTCTATGAAGACTGCCCTCATTACTGCGCTCAATCTATCATAGGGGTGGGGCGTGGATCCCAGCTCTCTCCGTAACGAATCGTGCCTTGAGTTTGGTCCGGCTGATTCTCATGTTACCTTGAGACCCCGGCCTGGTTATGTGCCCAAGGTTCCCACCACTCCTTTTAGGGAGCAGGTGGTGACCTTGCAAGTTATTCCCCGACAGGAGGGGGACCCTGACCTGTCTCTGCTGTGCCCAGTGCGAGCCCTGCGCATTTTGGTGGCAACCAAGAGGTCGAATTTCGGAAAAGTTTTTGTCTGCTTAGAGGCCAGCGAGGGGGATGCTGTCTCCAAACAAAGGATTTCCAATGGATTGTGGCTACTATCCTTAAATTCCAGTGAAGCGGAAGTTCGACCGACTTTACTTCCATATGGGATGTACTACCGAGAGAAACAGATATTCTGGTCAAGGGTCCACCACCATATATTTAATATATATATAGATATTAATTATGTGTGTGTGTTACACGTCTTATACCCAAAGAAAAAACCTACAAAAGTCCAAATAAATTTCCAAATTAATAAAAAAAGTATGAAACTGGGTAAATAAATAATAGAGCCAATGTCTCATCATAATGCAGCAAAAGACGTGATGCACCACATGCGTAACCCAATTCACATGCATAAGAAATATTTCACGTGCACGAAAAAAAATTTATATTCACAAAAACCAATTCACATGCACAAAAAGAAGAATATATATTCAGAAAATATGTTTCACAAATGCAAAACACAATTCACAATTTTTGAATGTTTAAAATTCAGGAGTTATCATGTGCTGTGAATGTGAATCGCCTTGGATTTGTGTGTGTATTTTTGAGATTTCCTGGCAGCGAACTCCTCCCACGCTGGACACTCGTACTCTTTAGCCAATCAGATTTGACCCTGTCTGTCGACCAATCACAACCCACTGTGGGCGTATGAATCACGTGCCCTGGGCGTGCCTACCTGGATGCTGACGTCATCAGCGCGAGACCACCGTTCAAGTTATGATTTAGTCAAGTCAAGTCAAGTCTGTTTTATTGTCAATTCTTCCACATGTACAGCACATACACACAGAGAATTGAAATTGCGTTACTCTCAGACCCTTGGTGCATACAGATACATAAATACAGATTAAATACAAAATAAAAAATACAACTATACAAATAAGGTAAAATGTAAAAATATATATAAAGCAGCACAAGGCACATGGCAGATAGATTGCAAACCAGTGAAGTAAACAAACAGTGCATATATAATGATTGTAGTGCAAAAAAATTATTTGTAGTGCAAAAGAGCTTATTCAGTCTGATTTAAAGTGACAGAGTGTGTGTGTATTTGTGAGGGGGGAGTAGGAGAGTCCATCAGAGGGTCAGAGTTCAGTGGGGCGTGGGGCAAAAGAGGGGAGGGGGGCAATGTCGGGAGGGAGTTCAGCTTCCTGACATCCTGATGGATGAAGCTGTCCTTCAGTTGCTGGTTCTGGCCTGGAGACTCCGCAGTCTCCTCCCTGATGGCCGCAGACTGAAGAAGCTGTGTGTCGGGTGGGTGGGATCACCTGCAATACAGAGGGCTTTGCGGGTGAGACGGGTGTTGTAAATGTCCTGAAGGGAGGGGAGAGAGGCACCAATGATCTTCTCAGCTGTTCTCACTATGCGTTGAAGGGGCCATACCACACAGTGATGCAGCTGGTCCGGATGCTCTCGATGGTGCCTCTGTAGAAAGTGCACATGATGGGGGCCGGGGCTCTGGCTCTTCTAAGTTTGCGGAGGAAGTAGAGACGCTGCTGTGCTTTCTTGGCCAGTGATGCGGTGTTGTCAGTCCAGGAGAGATACTCTGTGATGTGCACACCCAGGAACTAGGTGCTGCTCACCCTCTCCACAGTCAAACCATTGACGGACAGAGGAGCATGCTGAGTCCGCACTCTCCTGAAGTCAACAAAAATCTCCTACATCTTCTCCACATTTAGAGAGAGATTATTGTCACTGCACCACCCGGCCAGGCAGCTCACCTCGCTCCTATAGTTTGTCTCACCTCTGTTGCTAATGAGACCCACCACATGTGTCGTCCGCAAACTTAATGAAGAGGTTGGATTTGTGTGACGGTGTGCAGTCGTGGGTAAGCAGAGTGAAGAGGAGGGGGCTCAGAACACATCCTTGGGGGGCCCCAGTGTTCAATGTAATGGTGCTGGATGTGTTGCTGCCGACACGTACTGCCTGAGGTCTCCCAGTCAGAAAGTCCAACAGCCAGTTACACAGCGAAGTGTTGAGCCCCAGCTGAACCAGTTTGTGAATGAGCTGTTGAGGAATGATTGCGTTGAATGCTGAACTGAAGTCTATGAAAAGCGTTCTGACATATGAGTCTTTTTTGTCTAGATGTGTGAGTGCTGAGTGGAGGGCAGTGGCGATGAGGTCATCGGTCAAGCGGTTGGACCGATATGCAAACTGGAAGGGGTCCAAGGAGGGGGGGAGGCAGACTTGATGTGGTGCATGACTAGCCGTTCAAAGCACTTCAGGAGGATGGGGGTAAGTGCAATTGGACGGTAGTCATTGAAGCAGGAAGGAGACGACTTCTTCGGGACTGGAATAATGGTGGTAGCTTTGAAGCATGTGGGGACAACAGACTGACTTAGCGAGATGTTGAAAATGTCTGTGACGACATCGGTGAGTTCCACTGCACAGTATCTCAGTACACGCCCAGGAATGTTGTAAGGACCCGGAGCTTTACGTGCATTGATCCTGCTGAAGGATCTCCTCACGCTGTCCGGGGACAACGTCATCACCTGGTCGCCGGGAGGAGATGGAGTCTTCTGTGCAGTGGTGCTGTATTGTGCCTCAAAGCGAGCGAAGAAGACGTTCAGCTCGTTCAGAAGGGAGATGGTGCTGTCACAGGTGCGAGGTGGGGGCTTGTAGTCCGTAATGGTCTGCATCCCCTGCCACAGGCTCCGAGTGTCTATGCTGTCCAATGAAACGATGGGCTATCTCCTGGAGTTATGACTTGCGTGGGGAGGGGGAGGGGCCGTGTAAGCTCCTGCTCTGGGTGTGTTTTTGTTTTTTTTTTTGTATTTATTGTTTTTTTTTTTTTTTTTTTATTTTTTATTTTTTTTTTTTTTTTTTTTTTTTTTTTTTTTCTTTTTTTTTTTTTTTTTTTTTTTAAACAAAGTACAGAGTTGTTGTTTCCGTGTTGGAACGTCTATGTGTTGGTGTATTTTTGGGGACACACTCTTTAAGTCTGCATGGTTGAAATACCCAGCCAAGATGAGAAAAGCATCAGAGTGGGCTGTCTGCTGCTCACTGATGTGCTGGTACAGTTCATTTAGTGCCTCGCTCCTGTTGCTGTTGTTGGAGCTGGGAGGGATGTATACAGCAACGAGCAGTATGGCTGTATATTCCCTCGGTAGATAGAACGGCCAGGCACTTAATAATCATAAACTCCACCAGGGGTGAGCAGTGTTTGCAGACCACAACAGCATCGCGGCACCACGCATCATTGATGTAAACACAAAGCCCTCCGCCACGGGTCTTACCTCCCTCGACGCAAGCTCTGTCCACTCGATAGCATGTCAGCTGATCGAGAGGAATAGCGCAGTCCGGAACGCTGTTGAGCAGCCATGTTTCCGTGAACACAAAGACACAACAGTCTCTTACAGTCCTCTGAGTTGAGCGTAGTAGTCGGATGTAGTCCAGTTTATTGTCCAAAGAGCGTACGTTAGCCAGTACGATGGTGGGGATAGCCGGCTTGTGTGGGTTAGCCGCTAGCCTAGCCCAGATACCTCCGCGCTTACCCCTCTTCTGCTTCCTCTCGCGCCTCTTGTGGTGCCTCCGCTGTGGGCATGCGCAGAGTTTAACTCTAAAAATGTGGTTCTGCCGACATCAAGCAGAAACTCACGACTATATGCGCGCTTAGAAACAAATAGACGCGACGAATACGTACAAAAACACTGCGACTCACAAGACAAAAAACACGACAACACCTTTCTGTCGGGAGAGAGAGAAGCCGCAGCGTGTGAACGCGCCGCCATCTTTTCTGCAACTGAATTTAGCAGAGGTAAGTGCAGTTCATTGCTTTATTTCAGTTAACTAGCCAAGTAAAGATTTATCGTTTTATTTTTGCATGTTTACTTAAAACTTGGAAGTAAAATTGGTCGTTTAGACACTCGCTAACATGAACAATGTAAGCCAGCGGCTGCTGTTTAGAGTATTATGATTTAATATTGATAAATTCTTATGTTTATTTAATAAAGAATCATTATCCACGTGGATACCATACCACATTAAGATATTAGATTCAGAAACTCAGTGTAAAGCATAAAATGTTTTTACTGATGGGACATGTGGTAAATAAATATAAGATTATGAAAATATACTTTTTGTTTATTGAGAATATGAAAGAGCTGTCACAGCAGAGCTTGTCTTGTGTGTAAAGTCATGTGATGGCTCGCATTCAAGTGATGACAATGTGATAACATGCACACATTGGAGACTGTGTACATTTCATTTTAGTTTGTTTATGCTGCAGATACTATTTATTTCAGAATTGTGAGGCTGATGATGTATAAGTAGCTGCTGAGACTGTTCCTACTTCATCCCCTGCCACAAGTTATGAGCTGATGTGAATCTAGAAGTTTCATTTGGAACTGTAACTCTTTCAAAACAGTCATGTTGCAACCCATTCTTTTTGACAGTTTCAACAGCTTTTTAAGTCATGCATTATTACAAATTTTTTTGTTTTGTTTATAACAGGACCCCATAACTTTGTACATGTTCAAGGTGTAACACTTTATGCATTGTTAAATGTTCTTGTTATTGTTCTGCTTTTATGTCAGAATTAAAACATTCAAAACAAGTCAGTTGTTACAGTTGCTGTATAAGATTTATTAATTTATTAAAGTTTTCTGAATACTTTGGGAATAAAATGTCCATGAAATGACCTGACCATGATTAATTGCAATGTGTCTGCAACATGAAATATGAATTGACAATAATGGAGTACAAATGTAGCACAGTTGAATATATGTCTCTCACACAGGTCTGAGATTGGCTCGATACCAGTTTGACGCTGTGCTAGAAGTTCACCAGTATTTAAACCTCAGTTACATTGAATGGCTGGTATAGTGTCTCATTTAGAGTCTTTAGCATTCTTTTAAAGTACATTTTATGGCTGAATGATAATTGTATCAGTGTAATACATCATGTGAAAGTCAATTAATCAAATGTTTAAGATCCTGTCTTTCACTATCTCTCTCTGTCAGGACGTGCCAGGTTTTGGTCTGATATTAAAAGCAGTTAACACCTTGGTGTAGCGTCTGGACCACCCAAACACACAATATATATTTTGTTAGCTAGATTTAACAAATACTCTGTAACACCCCAAGAACAGGCCCCTGGTTTCATGGTAACCTGAACACCCGATACATTTACAACCTTGTGGAATGTGAGCAGACTCTCAGCTGCATTCTCCAGAAGCAAGAGGCACAAATGCACAGTAGAAATTGACTTTTCTACTAATTAATTCATAGGAAAACCTTTCTTTGAATGAACACACATATTCTTCAGGCCATTGTGTATATTATTGCTGTTTTGTATTAATCTGTTGTATTATAGACTATTTTATTCATGCTTACGATAAACCACTCATTCATATAACCTTACATATACCGTGTTTAGTATCTATGAATTCGCCTTCTTATGATCTAAACAAGCGTGTATATTATATATTGGTACATAGGCAATATATATTAGGGTCCTGAGAACTTTTAGTAATTTCGATTCAAGTCCATTTGCAAATTACCATGCTTAGAGACAAAGAGTCGTAAACCCTCCAGCAATTGCCACCTCCCGCTCGGAATTTCCATCTCTCTCATTGGACAAGCCCATCTTGAAAGGCGGGGATCTTCTCCGACCTTAAAGGCCACACTTCATGTGACCCGCCCCAGTCGGTGGTTCGGTCAGATGCTAAGATGAAGATGTGAAAAAAACGCTTCAGGATATCAAAGATTATGCCAGGCCTTTCGGCCTAGTCCTTTCCATTCATAAAGTGACTCTGACTCAAACTGGTTCTTTTCATCTACCCAAATTCAGCAAATATCAACTGGAAACCTTAAGATTGCATCAGGAATCTCTTTCAGACAAGGCGAGACTCGCAAGTATCAAACTTAGTCTTATTAATTGATGCATTAAGTATCAGTTACACCTTTTTACAAAGGTGTGTTTGAACTAAGAATCTGACGTATCCCTCAGGTGTAGATCTGCTGAATATGCAAATGGTTCCATAAATTTCATTCCTTATGCCTCTTTCTGTACTGAGTTAAGCTTTAACCCTTTCCTATACCAACTGTATGTGTGTGTGTGTGTGTTATGTGTATGTTAGACCAGTTTAAGTGTTTATGTAGTATGTTGAACTAGTTTAAGTGTTTATGTAGTTAATAAAACCTTACTTGTATCACAGTTGACGTGTTCATTGTTTACTCATAAACGGAGTCAATAATCATGCAGATTTACGCTACAAGCTTTGTAGAATTGTACAGTAAGAAAGTTATTTCCCTTAACCAGGAAATTAACGTTCTTAGAATTGACAAGACAGTTGACCCTGAGAGGTCAGCTAAATATCTACAGCGGATCTAAAATATGAATGTCAGAACACAACAACATCTTATAACTAGTTACTGCGTAGCCAGACAGCTTCATATTAATCATGAGCTGATTCATTACATTGGCATGTTAACTCTTATATTTTTACAAGAGATGCAGATACAGAAAGAGTAGAAAGCATGAGATAAAGTGATAAAATAATGAAATAATCTTTGTTGCAGTATTCTTTAGGATCAGTCCTTGTCTGACCAGCATAATTCTCATCTAGACTGTTAAACAGACGTCGATAATAAACTGACTGCACGTGAGACCAATGAATCCGACTTAGAGTGAAGCTTGCTGACCACGAATTGTGTGAGATTTTCTCTGACAGACTACTCCAATTAAGTAATTTCAGAACATTTACACAACTGTTTACATCACTTTCAGCTAATACAGCTCGAACATTCCCTTGTAAATGTCACATGCTTGATTACAATAAGACCAAACTGCTTATACATTAACGGTGATGTACAGAAAGAGACAACGATTAATGTGAATGAAGAGTCGTGTAACTGTCATCAGATGTTGTGGCCAAAGGGTTTAAATCTGAACACTCAAGGAAACAATAGTGTGTAATTAATGAACACTGCATCTGATGCACAAATGGTAAGACCAAATATCCCCATTTCATCCACTGCGTTCATGAGTATATCAATTTAAGCTATTATGGTTATGAGGGCAGGGTCAGCGCTAAGTGGCAGCTAGGCTGGACATTGATTATGGGTTATGATTGGTTCGACCAGGGACAGGGTCGAATGGATTGGGATAAAGAGGTACGAGTGTCAGGAAGGTCTCAAAATTCACACACAAATCTAAGGCGATTCACATTCACAGCCCATGATAAACTTGTGAATTTTTAACATTCAAAAATGTTGTACACAGTTGTACATCTGTGAATTGTGTTTTGCATTTGTGCAACGTATTTTATTAATATATATTCTTATTTTGTGCATGTGAATTGGTTTTTGTGAATAATTTTTTTTTTTCGTGCACGTGAATTATTTCTCATGCGTGTGAATTGGGTTATGCATGTGTGCATCGCGTCTTTTGCATGAATTATTATTGAGATCATTCTGGCTCCATACATATAGGCTACCATAATTTAAAATGGAGGCCTAGCCTCTCGACTAGGGGCATTGTGGCTTCTTCAGCCTTAGCGAACGGTGCCTCACTAGCAGACATTTGTAAAGCTCCAGGTTGGGCAAACACATTTGCCAGATTTTATAATCTGGGAATGGAACCAGTCTCATCTAGGGTGCTGAACACTAGTTCCTCAACTTAGATAGCCGGTATGGTGTAGAGCTTGCTTAGTGCTTCCCTTTTTTGAGGTGAAATATTGCACTTATTGAATCCAGTTCAGTTTCTTCTTATGAACTCTGGACTACCCTTCTATCACTTAGCACTTTTTGTGTAGTTGAGTTTCACGGATGAATTTATTACTTGTAGGATTCCTCGAGTGGTCTCTCGTAATAGATATGTAGTGGCTGTCCTGTTCCTAACCAGGACTCAGTGTTTCCCTTAGACGGACAACTGATCTATCTTGTTTCTGTGCTTGGTAGTTCTCCCCTCACGGGAAGCACATCACAGAAACCTTCCCTATTTAGTGCTTCCTTTCAGTGAGTCCATAGGATGTATACCCACGTTACTTCCCCAGGTTTGGTAGGATGTGGTTTCCGTAGCGTTCTTTCTCCACTGGGAAAATAATGCTTCCCAACGTTATCAACCAGGACTTTTCAGCTTTTCATCTGAATTCTTATCTATGAAAAGAGAAAAGGCTCCGGCTGAGCAGATCTTTGCCTTATAGGGCGGCTTTTCCAGCTGTGAGATGTAAGGTCATAAGTCTTGGGCCTTGGAAGGTTACGAGAAGGAGAGGTGCATTTGGTTGTGACATGCTGGGCTTGTCAACATTTGCGCTCCCATGAACTCGTAACACGGTTCAGTAGTTGTGGCGTTTTGTATAGGGACCCCTAGTGTCGGACTTCGACACAACGTCTCCGTTCCCTACATCAGGGAATGAAGGTTACCATACGTAACTGAGATGTTTTGCTAAACTAACCAGTTTTACCATGGAATTTGTACAAATGTGGTTATACAAATAGTAATCAATACACCAGAAAAACATGGTTACTACGCTTTTACTATAATACAACCATGGTTAATTTTCGTAAAGGTTGTTGGGGTCCCCTTGAAACATTTCTGCTGTGGTCTGTGCTACTTGCAACGCTTTTCGGTATTTGGTTGTGTTGTGAGTATTTGTAATTGTCAAACAGATGAAAATGTTTTCTTATTTTGCTGGTGCTTTTTCTATTTGCATGTGTGTTCTTAAGTTGCAGCATGTTGAGCTCTCTTGGCCACCGTAGAAATGTGTATTTGAGGACCTTTGTTAACTTGCTAATTTGCATATTGTTTGTTTGTAATGCCTCTTCTTAACTTTGGTTTAAAAGAATGAGTTAATCCTGGCCTTGCTACACTGTTCAAAGCATATTACATATTCATTGGAGTGCCAGGAGGAGACAGCCAGAGCTTTGGAGTTAATTCAAAGGTAATGGTTGATTTCTAACAATTTCAGTACCTGCATTTTACATATGTAGATATGTTATATCAGTAGATATGTTTTCTGTATGTTGAGACCTTTAACATAACATTTCTGAACTCAAGAAAACATAGATTTCTTTAGGGTGAATGATTTAGATCTCTCCCTGTTTAACACTAGCAAGCTAAGGAGTTAAATCAGGTGTTTTAATTAGTGGGACATCTACAATTTTCTGAGAGGTGGGTCCACAGGACTGGAGTTGAGAAACACTGCTCTAACATATGGTCAGATTTCAAAAACATGGTTACATGCCTCAAAAGCTAAAACCAATGTGAATTACATATTGTCTGTTTCCTGACCCTTTAGGCGGTCTGTGTTAATCCAGAGATAGGAACAAAGTTGAATGGAAAAGTTCCATTGAAAACGACAGGGCAAATGGTACAGAAGAAACAAGTTGAAGTGAACTCACATATTGCCACTCTTCTTTGCAAAGTGAAGGATTTTCAGTGGAATTTCTGAAATGTAAGAAGTACACACACACACACACACACAAACCAAGATCATCCCTCTAACTGTCTCTGACTGTATCTGTATGTTTTGTAATATATTTTGTAATCTACTGTATTGTCCTCTTTGTTCTTTTTAATATTTAGCCATTCTTTTATGGAACAGCATCTGAAGCTGAACTGTTCTAATTTTTTTCATCAGAAGTTTTTTAACTCACTTGGGGCCTTGCTGTTTGGCCATGCTGAACTGTTCATGAAGTGGTGAAAATTAATCTTTGTGGTTTTTAGAACCGTTTTATTGATCATATTAGTTAACTTGTGGTTTTAAATTTATTCACCGTAATATATATTTCAAGTAATTTAAAAATATTTCATTTCATTCAAAATAATACTAAATACACTGTTTTATGACATTTCCTTCATCCAAATTTGCAAGTTAAATATTAAATTAATTTTGACCTGTTTTTCAAGATTAAGATTAAAATTATTATTTTTGTTTTGTTTTATGAAATAATAGGTGCATTATGCATTATACAACACTTTATGCAGTTAAACATTGTTTAAAGCTTATGGAGTTAATGATTAGTTTAAATTTAAAATTCAGCTGCCAGTCATTAATATTCACTGAAGTAGTTTACTGTAAAAAAATAATAAATACAGCAGTTTTTAAAATAGTTATTTAGGCTACTGTAATCAGGAAATACAGGAAAATGCTGTACATTAAATTACAGCAACGCTGTATAAATTACAGTAACCGGCTGGCAACTCTGCTGCAAGTATTTTGCTTTAAAATTTAAAGGTAATTTTTTACAGTGATGGGATCAACCTTACATGCTGACTCTAACAGACATCATGGATTACTTAAAGCATGTTTCCCAACCGGGGTGCCGTGTAAAAAAAATTAATATTTTTAAATGGCTAAAATGTTCAAAAAAGCATCTATTATATAATATTCATTTCTGATGTCGCCAATAATTAGAGATGCACTGACATTCCGGCTGCCGAAAATTAGGTTTCACTTTCACGTGGTGTGATGCTCTGTGTATTATCCCGCTCTATGCATGTGCGCTCTGCACTCATATACCGTTCGTGCTCATCGGAACAACAAAGTCCACTCAAAAATCGAGCCGACGGGAAACATCTATGTTGTATTGTAGTGTTTGCATTATAGTCCTACTGTGCTGTAACATGGTGTGGTAAATCGGCAACTCTGGTAACGCTGCCCTCTCATTAATTTTCATTGATCTGCTAACCGCTATGTTATGCTCACGTGTTCTGATAATAATAGCTTTCTAGGACTAAACATTATTTGGATAATTGGTAAAAAAAAACTAAAAAAAAAAAACTAAATTTCTTAATAGCCCTACTGTCAGACCTACCTGAAAAACCAAACAGCAATTTATTTCATTTGTAGGACTATCGTTATTTTTTATTTGTGCTATCATTATTAATTTTTTTTATTTGTTCTTATTTTATTACTTACTGGTTACTTGTCATTTTTTATTTAATTCAGAGTTTGAAATCAAGCTATCTCGTGCTACTGCAACAAAATTAACCAGCTGTAAAATCAAAAATACACTGAGTGAGCAATAATTTGTGAGATAGCTAGTTATAATGGTAATTAAACAATGTTTACATATGAATAAAAGCCTACATTAAAATATGTCATAAATTGGTCTCTTCATTAGAAATTAGATTGCCACCATTGATGGACAAAAAAATGTAATGATATTAAAAATATCTGTATCAGTATATTCTGCAGTTATTCTCTGCTGTACTGAGTTTTCAAAGTATCATATCGAAGTTAGAAATTCAAGTATTGTGACAAAAATAATTTTGTAGGGTGCCACAAATTTGTTAAAATTTCAAAAGGGTGCCACGACTAAAAAAAGGTTGGGAAACACTGACTTAAAGAACTATGTTAATTTAGTACTGATGCTTAATTGTTAACAAGGGCACATGACAGAATTAAAAGGTCATTGGTCAAAACTACATGAAGCATGTGAAAAATATTATACGCTCATTGAAAGATTTAAGAAGGTTTATAATATATGATGAATGCAAGGTCAGTGATGAAACTTTTATTTGCATTGAAACTTGTTGTTGTGTAAAAGGTCAGCAGAGTTTTTACCACAGTAGTATTAACAAATTTGCTCTCATTTCTCGGAAAAACTTTTTCGAAAAGTAGAATTAAGTGACCATAAATGATTCTCTACTTTTACATTTGTGTTTGTGACTTGCTAGATCTATAAAGTGCAGTGGTGCCATAACATTGGTTGATGCACAAAGACAAGCTTGTGTTCATTACTTGTGCATATTACCTTAAAGTGTTCTCAAGCATTCCTTTTGTAGTTAATAGCATTTAGTTAAATAAGTATTTAACTAAGTGTTTGAAGTTTTCTGAGGTCTTAATTCACAAACAAATTCCTGCTGACGCCAATTATGCATTTATTTCAGAATGTCATCTTACTCTTTTAACCTGAAACAACACTCCTCTGTTTGTGCTCTCTATACACAGAAGTTCTGTGACTTTTTCAGCAAAACCTTCTATCCCAGGCGCAGAAAATTAGTGTAACACATTTGCAGAATGTGAAAAAGATCCCTTTTGAGGATCTGTTTCTCTCTTTGTTGCCACAGAAAATATGTGTTTTGTATATTATTTAATTTTAGAAAGGAAATTGCTAAATAAATTGGAACAAATTATGTGAATCAAAAAATTAAACTATCTTTATAGAGTTTTTCCCCCATCTGTGTCTTCCCGTTATCTTCAGTATGTACTGATGAGTTTGGATAAATCTAAGACAGTAACCCAGCAGATCAACATGTTTCTAAAGAGAATTTTAGTGTTTGAGTTAAGTCTTTCTAAAACCCTCCAGTAATGTTAAAATATTGAAAGTAATTGAACTCTATCATTAGCCCAATCTCAAGAGAAAATGTTATTATTTTATGAGGTGGCAGTTTCATATGAGTTTGTGTTACTTGATTTGTATGAAAACATTCAAACGTTTGAATGAGATTGAACAAATTCATACAAATTAGACACCAAAAATTGCCATGAGAGTGTGATACCATCATAACTTTTTCTATCGGCAGTCCACATTAGCGACATTCTCCACTTGTCCAGATAGATGTATTAGAGGGAGTGGAGGGGGATTTATATGATGTCGACCTGTGAATGCAGATACGGTGGCTAGACTGCATTTACATTACACAGACATCCAATTAATACCAATAGGATAATGTTCTGATAGGGCTAGTTTTGAGTAGCAATTTTGTTGTGAAAATCTGGCAACCCTGGGTCAAAGGTTTCTATTTACTATGTGTTTTTGCTGCGTTGAGTGATATAGCAAATCACAGACATATTTGTTGATTTCTTGAACGCAAAGGACAGTCAGAGGTGTTTAAGTAGTAGTCTGAATCCATTCACAGCTCAAAATGCCGGAGTTCAGGGGGGTATTTCAGAAAGCAGGTTATGTGACATACCCGGGTATGTTTAAAGGTAAGTAAGCGGATACATTCAGCTTTTGGTTCCAAAAATGGAGGCTCAGGTAAGGCTGCACAATTAATCGAATACGATTGTCATGAGTATCTTGTAAGTAAAGCCGGTTCTGTAATCAGTAGTAAATCTCCATCACATGCTTTCAGAAGGAGCAGCACTTACTACACAGAGCCGTAGTTCACTGACAAGCTATTAAAAATCGTGTTCATAATTGCAGATGATTTAATCGCATGGTTATGAAATCATTCTCCGATTATGAAAGCTGTTTGCGTAGCTTCTCAGTGAACTACGGCTCTGTGTAGTAAATGCTGTTCCATCTGAAAGCACATGAAAATACCATATTTAAAAACATGTTTTTACTCCAAACTCATTTCATAAAGTCAGTCGAGTGTTTGAAGTAAATCCTTCTGTGAAATGATTCTTACACAGAATAAGGCAGACAACATATTTCATAATATTCTTAGCAGTGATAAAGGTTATGTCGATTAGCATTGCATTATTATATACTTTATTATAATAAGATGAACTCAGATAAAACATGTATTGGCATGTGTATATTAGTCACGGTGAATTAATGAAAGCAGTTAAATATTCTGTTTATTCAGCAACAGCTATTGGGATTTCCTGGAGTTCTTCTGCAGGGAGTATTTGGAGTTTTCAAGCAAGCCGTACCGTTACCAAAATGTGACATGAAAACCCTGCTGATCACTGATTAGCCGGAGAGAATCGTCACTACCTGCGTCATTGAACTTGCTACACAAGACACTAGACCCACTAGATTAAGGGGCCGTTCACATATCGCGTATTTTGCGCTCTCAAGTTCGTTATTTCAAATGTAGAAGCGTGGCAGGCGCGCTCATAATGCACGCGGTGCAACGCGCTCATTTTTTCCAGGCGCATCTGTGCCGAATCTAGATAAACACATTCCAACTTTTCAGAATGCCGCAAGCGCACTGCGGGTCATGTGACAAGAACCAACCAATCAGCTTCATCCTTTCCCATAACAACATTGAAAGCTCAGCCAAGATGAAGAAACAGCTGATCATAGCCGTACAGAGATAGCCATTTTTAAATAAATTTAGTAGTAAAGCTACTGCAAGCGATTTTTAGTGCTGCAAATCCATTTATCCTTTGCTGAAACTTCCGAGTCTTCATGGAGATCGCAGGTAATGGTTGCTTAGCAACGGCAGACGCCTCCGGAGCGCAAGCGCCGGAACGCTTTGGAAAAAAGCAGAAAGCGGCACGCCTAGTGTTTTCCACACATTTTTAGGCGTGACATGTGAGCGGCCCCTAAAACAACACAATCAGTGAAGATCGAACGCAACTTTTTTTAAATGAAAAAAATTTCGAACACGAGTGCACCTTTTTTTTAACAACCAAAAAGTGGCTGTTTCGTTGTCTGGTGAGGAAGTACAGACGTTCCTCTCATTGATAGCCAAGGACTGGATCCAGCGAGAGCTTGATGGGACGACACGGAATGAAAATCAAAATGCAGCGGCTAGAGTCCTTACCAGGTCAAGAAAATATGATCATATTACCCCCATTTTACAGTCTCCGCACTGGCTACCTGTTAAGTTCCGTATCAGTTCCAAAATATTATTACTTGCCTATAAGGCCCTTAATGGGTTAGCTCCTGCGTACCTAACTAGTCTTCTACCACGCTACAATCCATCACGCTCCCTAAGGACGCAAAATTCTGGACTTTTGGTAGTAACTAGGATATCAAAGTCCACTAAAGGAGTTAGAGCTTTTTCGCATTTGGCTCCCAAACTCTGGAATAGCCTTCCTGATAACGTTCGGGGTTCAGACACACTCTCTCTGTTTAAATCTAGATTAAAGACACATCTCTTTGGCCAAGCATTCAAATAATGCATCTAATAATCTTTTACTTCAGTTATATCTGATCAAATGCATATTATTATTATTCTTTAGTTTGGGTTAACAAATCAATTTTGCTTGGTTGGAACAGCAGAAACGCTAATGTCTCTATTTGTTTCTCTGTTTTTGCCATTTACACAAGCTTCAGTCTGGATCCAGAACAACTGAGAAGAGATTATGCCAAACCCGAAACAAAACATACAGCACTAAGCATTTGGCTTATAAAGTTGATGATCATGTAAGTAATTGCTGTTAATAGTGTTCATCGTCTGTTTGTTTACGTCTTTAATTGTTTTTTCCGTACATTTCTGCCTTATGTACATTAACTGACAGTCACCACTGATGAGCTACCACTAAATATTAGAAACTTAATTTTTCTGTAAAGTTGCTTTGCAACGATTTTTATTGTGAAAAGCGCTGTACAAATAAATTTGACTTGACCATTTAGCGACCAAACTCTGGAATAACCTACCTAACATTGTTCGGGAGGCAGACACACTCTTGCCGTTTAAATCTAGATTAAAGACCAATCTCTTTAACCTGGCTTACACATAACACACTAATACGCTTCTAATATTCAAATCCGTTAAAGGATTTTTAGGCTGCATTAATTAGGTCAACCGGAAACCGGGAACACGATTGTACTGCTCATTGTTAGAAGGATGGCATCTACGCTAATATTAGTCTGTTTCTCTCTTAATCCGAGGTCACCGTAGCCACCAGATCCAGTCTGTATCCAGATCAGATGGTGGATCAGTACCTAGAGAGGACCTCTACAGCCCTGAAAGACAGCGGAGACCAGGACAACTAGATGAGCCCCAGATACAGATCCCCTGTAAAGACCTTGTCTCAGACGACCACCGGGACAAGACCACAGGAACCAGATGAGTCCTCTGCACAATGTGACTTGCTGAAGACTGGGAATTAACGCTGGTTCGTCTGTTCAGAGGAGAACTGGCCCCCAACTGAGCCTGGTTTCTCCTAAGGCTTTTTTTTCTGTCACCGATGGAGTTTTGGTTTCCTTGCCGCTGTCGCCTCTGGCTTACTTAGTTGGAGACACTTCATTTCCAGCAATATCGTTGACATAATTGCAAAGATACTATTTAAACTGAACTGAGCTGGATGATGACATCACTGAATTGAATGATGAACTGTCTTTAACTGAAAAATGAGTGTTTACTATTGTCATTTTGCATTATTGACACACTATTTTCCTAATTAATGCTGTTCAGTTGCTTTGACACAATCTGTATTGTTAAAAGCGCTATATAAATAAAGGTGACTTGACTTGACAGGTGAACTAACTACAGTAATCAAGGGGAAACTAGGTCAACAGAAGTTCGACAGAGGAACAGAAACACAAAAGTCCATAACTGTGACAGTACAACCCCCTCCGGCCAGGCGCGACCTTGCGCCGTAACGGTACAACAAAGGGTGGGATGGAGTGGGACTTAGGAGGAGGACAAAAGAGTGGGGTTGGGATGTAACAGGGGACGGCAAAAGGATGGCAGAAAGGCAGGCAGACGACCAGGGTAGTGACGATGGAGGGAGGAGCCACAGAGAAATCAGGAGGAGCCAGGGCGGATCAGACGGATGGAGGTGCCAGGGAGCAGACAGGAGGGAGCAGGAGCAGGAGGAGCCAGGCGGGACCCAGACAGCAGCCATGAATGCGGCCCAAAGTGGAGCCAATGGAGGGAGAAGCCATGGTGGAGGAAAGGCTGACGACTCCAGGGGGCCGACCAAAGGCGGCGGAGAAGGTGGTGGAGGAGCCCGAGGCGGAGACGGAGAGAGCCACCACAGAGCCAGGGCGACGTGGAGGATCTGGAGGCAGATGGCTCATGAGACCGAGGCGTAGGCGGGGATTCGGAAGGCCGCGGTTGAGTTGGAGTGACATAGGACCAATGTGGAGCTATAGGGAGGGAGGAGTCCAATGGAGCCAGAGGGACAGAGGGATGAGGCGAAGCCGGAGGAGTGTAGTCCCGAGGCAATGGCAGGTCAATTACCGACCAAGGCGGAGCTGGAGGGATGAGGGAGCCCGGCGGAGCTGGTGGACTGACGGGCCACGATGGAAAGAGGAGGGAGCTAGTAGCAATGGTGGAGCCACTGGGTCGACAGGCCGAGGTGGAGTCCGGGACTCAAAGGCTGGAGGCAGAGACAAGGGATTGAGGGACTGGTAGGATACAGAGGGGTAGAAGATGACAGCCAACTGATGAGAGGAGGTGGGAGAGGTAGGCTGGGTGGGGATTCGTGACGGACAGCAGATTCTGCAGCATCGTGTACGGCTGAACACCACCCCACCACCACACACCAGATCATGGACCCAACACCGGGAGTGCACACCCGGTGGACAGCAGTTGAACGACATCCCCCCCCCCCCCCCCCCCGTGGTCATCACAGAAGCCTGTTCAATAGTTCAGAAACGTTCAGGGACGGACGTCCGGACCAATCTCGGGAGAGATTTGGTGGGGCAGCCAACAGTGGCAGATGGGTGTTCCAGCGCCCGGAGCTCCCTCCAAGTTTGCCAGGGAAGAAGCCTACTTCAACATGTTATAAATAAGTTAAATATATATTGCAAAATAATCAAGAAATTGCATTATTTAGTAATACTATTTGACTGGTAGTCATGTTAGCATCTATTAAAAATAAAAAGAAATTTAAACTCTATTTCGTTTGTTTTGTGTATGCGGGACGCCGGACAAATGGGTGTCTATTATCCTTAAACTTTTTAAATGCTTGTGACTTGAGGCTGAGGCTGCTCTAATTGGCATTTAGCTCAATTGTTATTTAACAATTGCATTCAGTCCTGCTGCCTGCATTAACAGTGTGATTCTGTTTGTTTGCGCCCGAAATCTCTGATTCCACAGCAAAAATGGATCGCACACGGGGGTGTGTTCATGGTGACATGTTGGGTACTAGGTCACTGCTGTGGGTGCACTCGAGGGTGAAAACAGAGCACAAATTCCGAGTATGGGTCACCATACTTGGCCACACGTCACATCCTTTAACAATGCATTGGCACAAAAACGCACACCTTTTGGACCAATTTCGCAGCATGATTTCTCGACTGCCACAAATACTGCCCTAACAAAATACTAATTGTGTGCACTTTTTACTGTACCAATATTTTAAATTGGCATTGAACTTAGCTTTATTGCATGGCAAAAAAAATAGTGTTACCTTGCCAAAGCACTGACAAAGCCCACTGATCTAACGCCGTTGTTGAGCGCTCCAAATGCAAATTTTGCATGCAACAATCTGGCAGCAATTGACAGCGCTCTGATCCAATAGCAAACAGGTATCGTCAGATTGACAGTAGGCTACTCTAGCCCAATGATGTTGGATGATCCAGTGGAGGCGGCAATCATATTTCAGGGTGGCCGTGCCACTCTTTGGCCCAAATCCCAATTCTATTTTATACCCCTTCCCCTTCCCCTTCCCCTTCCCCTACCCCTCCACATAGCCCTTCCCCTTGAAACAGAGTGTCAAGGGATAGGGCTGAAAATATTCCCGTAAGAAATGGGACACCACTACTACACCGTTACACGCCATCATACATCGTCACTAGCTCCTACATCAAAGAAAATGCGCCGATGTTTATCACAAACTTCCACGTATTCATGTATTTATGTACGTAAAAAATTTTTGGTGGTATCAACAAACCCATCACTTTATCAAAATTTCAAGGAGATGGAATTTTCATCAACCATAACGCCTTCAAAAACAGCTAGAAACCTTGGAGTTGTGATTGATGATAAGCTGAATTTCTCAGACCACATTGCTAAAACTGCCCGGTCCTGCAGATTTGATTTATACAACATTAGGAAGATCATGTCCTTTCTTTCAGAACATGCAACACAAATCCTTTTTCAAGCTCTTGTTCTGTCCAGGCTGGACTATTGCAATGCTCTCTTGGCAGGTCTTCCAGCCACTTCTATCAAACCTCTACAATTAATCCAAAATGCCGCTGCAAGATTAATCTTTAATGAGCCGAAACGAACGCATGTCACACCTCTGTTCATCAATTTGCACTGGCTACCAGTAGCTGCTCGTATTAAATTCAAAACATTAATGTTTGCCTACAAAACCACCACTGACTCTGCACCCATTTACCTAAATTCATTAATTCAGAGTTATGTGGCCCTCTAGAAGCTGGCGTTCTGAAAGTGAACGCGTATTATTGTGCAATCTCAAAGAGGCACAAAATCACTTTAACAGACTTTTTCATTAACTGTTCCCTCCTGGTGGAATGACCTGCCCAAATCAATCCGAGCAGCTGAGTCCTTAACCATCTACAAGAAACGACTAAAACACATCTGTTACACCTTTATTTGACCCTCTAACACTAACATTTTCTATTCTATTTTAATTCTACTTTATCTATATTTATCTTATTTTTTTCTTTTTTAAAACAAACAAAAAAACAAACAATAGCTTTCTCTTTTGTCTATTCTTTTTGTGTGTTTGTGTGTGTGTGTGGGTGGGTGTGGGGGGTGTGTGTGTGTGTGTGTATAAATATATATATATTAACTAGATATATCTATATATATAATTATATACACCACACACCTTGATACGTGTACTGCGTTAGGCTAACCGATACTTGTCATTTGCACTTATATATTGTTGCTCTTTGTTAGTTTTGACTGCTTTTATGTCCTCATTTGTAAGTCGCTTTGGATAAAAGCGTCTGCTAAATGACTAAATGTAAATGTAAACGTAAAAATAATGCATTGATCAGACGTGCGTTAAAAGATAAGTTACCTGCCACCGGACTAGTATTTATGTTGTCAAATCAGCGGGTAAAATATGTTGTGGAATTCTCGTGCAGTCAATAACATTAGCAAACTTTTATCATAGCGATTTTTTGCAAATGTTTCTTCGGAGAACATATGAACACAAGATTGAATGGAACATAAAACAAATTATTATTTGTTATAAAAATCCTTATATATGCCAAAAATACTTACATTTATGGGTCTCTCTGCTTGCTCGGGCATACAGGGAAATTTATCATTCCCCTTCGTTTGAAGTGAGGTCCCGAAAAATCTTCGTTTGAAGGGCTATCTGGCCCCTCCCCCTACTTCTAGCCCTACCCCTCCAGCCAAAAGACACCCCTACCCCTTCACGTGAATGCGTGAATTGAAGGGGAAGGGGAAGGGGAAGGGGAAGGGATAGAATTGGGATTGGGCCTTTATTACAACCCTTATAAAATTGTATTCAAGTACTTGCACTCATTGGCGCCGCCTCCTGCTGGTAGCGCCCTAGGCGACCACCTAGTTTGCCTATGCCTAGAAACGGGCCTACGTCCAGGAGTAAGTTCAGTAAACTCAGAGTAGTCTATGTTCACGGTTAACACACAAGACATTCTCAACAGAGCAAAAAAAAATTTTAAAGCACAAAAATGACTATTTCTGAACTTCTGTTTATTTCTTTGCATGACTCTTTCCAACTTCATACCATGGTTTAAGTTGTCACACCAGCAAACATACATCAGAAAAACTGTGTTAACTTTGTTAAAGTGCACTATGAATTTTTAGAAAAGCATTGTATTTCTGAACATGTTATTCTGTTTCTTACCTTGCATGACTTCTTTCCAACTACATGCACGGCTTGAGCTGTAACAGTGGTGAATATGGTAAGGTAGATCACATGACAGCAATTTTTGTAGTATTCTGTGCCGTAATAAAGGCTATGTCGATTAGCATTGCATTACTTTATTCTTATTAAAATACCCGAAATGTCTAGAAGAACACAGATAAACCATATATTGTCACAATTATATGTTCATTGTCTTCAAGTTTCATCAATCAAAATGCCTCTCTCTGTTTTATTCAGGTACAGGGATAGCATGATATCTTTGTCCATAGCAGGGATTTCCTGGAATGTCAGTATGCCTATATAAGTTTTATGACTTCTATAGGTCTCACTTGTGGACTTTCTGCACGAGGGTGCTCTCAGGCTCTCAGGAGTATGAATGAAACATATCACGTGTGTACTCACTAATGCTCACAACACCCAATTTTTTGGGGGAAAAAAGACAGAAAAAACAGGAAAAGTAATATTTCTCTCATGCAATTCCACAAGTTTTTCCCACATAGAGAAGTGTACATGAGTGTATTTTTCTGTCAGTGGATGCATAAGATTTACTGACAAAACTTAAGACATTACTATCACAGATTTTTTTTTTATAATAATAATAATATAATATGTATTCTTAAATATTCATTTTTTTATATTATCGTTAAATAGTGTCATTACAATAGTCATATTTCTTATTTTGTCATAATTATTATTATTTATATTGATATATAAAAAACAACATTTTGGCTAAATTATGCAACCCTACAAGAAAACACAACAAAACTGGTGTTCTTTATCAAATATATCAGTTCATAGACTTATCATAATCTATATCTGATCATAATCTCAGGCAGTTTAGCAAAGATGAATAGGCCAAAATTTACTTTTGGAAAAATAAGTAAAGCTCATTTCAAGTACAGGTAATGTTTAGTTGCATTTATTGCTGCTGTGCAAAGTTTCGTTTTTTTACAAAGGCATTTACTTGTTCACAAAGGTGACACGAGCCACTGTTAATTTATTTCTTTTTTTTTTTTGACTGAAAGAAGAAAATAAAGCATAAAAATGCTGCACTGTGTCTTAACTTCCCTATAATGCTGCATGTTGTTTGATAATATGCAACTAGTTCTCAGAAAAGGCAATATTAGCGAATATCTATGTATTAATGTCAAACACTTTTCATGGCACTGTAAAAAATCCTTGTATATGCCTCATGAAACCAGATCTTAGGAAAATCTTGTTCTCCTCTTTTATCTCCTCAATAGCCCAAATCTATTAGACCAATTAATCCATTTGCATTGCAAGAATGAATGCTTGTCTCTGACCCTTTACTCCAGTTACGTCATAGACTCACTCAACTGTAAGCTTAAAATCGTAAAATTGAATTCAATACTAAACTAAGTTGAAAACATGTTGCCAAGTATGTAAGTGTTTGATGGCAAAAAAATGTGGTTTAGAATCTTGTGTAGGGTACGAATGAATGCCTTTTATTGTCATTAAACACACATACAATGGCATTAGAATATCTTATATCACATAATATACAACAAAACATTAAAGAGTTTAAATGCACTAAGACTTACATTCAAGGTACAAAGACTTGCATTCAAGCCTACTAGCGTAGGCCTAATTCTTACTGGATTATGTGCAATGCAGTTTACGGATTACATTTTTATATAATAGTAGCTATGTCAAATAATGAATGAAAAACATGTTAAAAGATTGTGGCTGATATTGCTTACCGTTCATTTCTAACATCTCAAATACAAGACTGAATGCATAATGCATTACAGTGCATTACGTTTACTCAATCTTCTAGCAAACAGTATGTCTTCTGGGTGTTTCTTGCATATAGATTTGCATTCTTTGCACAATATAACTTTAGAAATATTAAGTATGATAATTCTGCTATTCCAATATAGCCTAACTTAGTGACTCAAATGGAAGCAAATCAAACCAACTCGCGTTGAGAAAGTTAGTTAGGTCTGGGTCCGTGTGCGTTTTGATCATTTCATCTCCTATTTGGAACGCAATAACGAGAAATGGGAACACGGCTCGTTTATTCGTTTTTCCGTTTAGTTTAACAAAAGGAAAATTAGATTTTGGCTCGATTTCTCATTTTTCGTTTGGGGTTTAAAAATCGGTCTATGGCTTCAATATTTCATTCGCACGTGTGGGCGGCGCTTAAACGCTCCTTTCATCTGATTGGTCGAATCGCTCCGCATTCAGTACGGCCTTTTCATTCTTTCAGGCAGAATAAGAGTCAGTACGAGTGCGGCACTATAATGTCTGAAACCACCACTCACTGTTAATTACGCATAATATTTTAATCAGATTTTGCTGGGCACATAATTCGTGCTGCTGCGACTCGCAAGTGACCCCTTTAATGCGAGTTACAGTATGCTGACAGATTATTTCTAGGTAGCCTATTAGTATTGTATGAATATTGTCCCATTGATAAATACAGTGCAAATAGTTCCGTCTCTTTGGATAAAAGTGAAGTGGAAATAAAAATCAATAATAAACTGAACAGTTCCATGATAATATGTCCGTAACATTTACCACTCTCGTCTTTTATTTAAGTCAAAAGGCACTAGGTAGGTGTGTGTGACATGAATAAATAATTGTGAAAATTAATAAAGTTAAATTCATTAAATAAATTAGAAATAAAGTTTACATTTATGAATGTAAGCATGTGTAGCCAACTCAGTTCAAAAGAAAAGAATGAGATAGAAAAGAGAGAAGGTAGAATCAGTGAACGCACCTTAATACTGACAAAAAAATAACAGGGTTAAGGGCAAATAAAATCCCTATTTTTCATGCCTTAGAATTTTATTAGTTTTATTACATACTAAATTGGTTGATGTTTCTCTTCTTTGTTAGTCTTCTTTGTTGGGCTTGAGAAAGCCTACATATATTTAAACATTATTATTATTATTTATTATGAGAGTAATTGACACCGACTAGAACTTTAATGTTTCACCAAATTCAGCTCAGACCTTCAGACTCGTCTGACTCGTGTTGCTGTATCTTTTCTAACTGGTCGGACTTACCTTCCCAAAAATCCTATTGACTTTCGTTATCTGAGCAATGAAGGCCTTAACACTTAATGTCCACTAGAGGGGGCGACAGGATTTAAAAAAATGAAGTCTACTTTTTTCCTGTTTACATCAGTTTAAATGACAAATAAATACATGAAGTTTATGTGTACTGCCATGCATATGCCATATCTGTGTACAAGAACAAGCTTCACACTTCAAGCTGTACAACTACTTAAAACTTCCCATTCTGACTTTTTCAAACCATCTCCAAGTTTCTTTTAAGATATTGTTTATTCACACTGGTTTATGCATTTAATGTTTGTCCATCTGGAACTTTTATTTTTCATGAGCTCTATATTTTAAGATGTACTAAGTGTTGATAAATCACATGCAATGAATGTAAAGAGCTAATGTCAGGGCTCTCAGTCCTGCTCCTGGAGGGCCAGTGTCCTGCAAAGTTTAGATACCCCAAATAAACACACCTAAGCTAAACAAGGTCTTCAGGATCAGTAGCAATGTCCAAGCAAGTGTGTTGGAACTGGTTGTAGCTGAACTCCGCAGAACATGGTTCTTCAGGTTCAGGACTGGGTTTTATGTAAAATATCTATAAGTATTATAAATCTATAAATGAATTTGCACAGTTGGGTGTCTGCATGCAGAGGTGTACGTCAGTAAGTACAATGGAAAATGTAATCTGTAAAAACTTTATTCAATCTTCACAAAACATGCAAACAAAACTGCAATGTTTTAGAAAACTATCACATTTGCACATACCTTGAACCTTACTAACTGAACACATTTTACTGCAGGAAGTGAAAAAAAATGCAAACTGTTCTACAAAGAATTACACAAAACTCTTAGTGGCTTCAAGAACATTAGATGTTACTGCAGGAAGTGGGAAAATGCATACTGTTACACAAAATTCTTAGTGGCTTCAAGAACATTGGATAGGCCTGCGACTTCTGTGATGACAAAATCTTCAGATCTGCATTTAGGGCACTGCCTTGAGGTCTCCATCCATTGGTAATAAAAAGTATTTTTATAATATAAAAAGTCAACATTAACTGCAGCTGGTGCCAAATAAAAATGATTATGTTTTGGAAAACAGCAAGTCAAATGTAGAATAGGGGCCACACACTTGCACTGAATGTAGCATTGAATAGACTGAACATTAGCAATACCCATGTTACTGTTTTAGCACCATATCCTTTTGGTTAGGATATTTAAAGATGCAGGTTTTTTTTGTGTGTGTGCGAATCTCTGCAGATAAGACACATGAATGTTTCCTTTAAGATTGTCACTAGGTTTGCCCTATGTGCTGCTCCCTGTATTGGAAACAATCTCCTGAATCTGTCTGGAAACATTTTCCAAGCCATGAGAGGCCTCCAACAGCTCCTCGATTTGCGATTTGAGGTTCTGAAGAACAGAGGGATCAGCATCTCTGCGACTATAAAAAAAAATTATATTACCACATAAATAATTTCCACTTACCCCTCCTTACTTCAAAACATTTCTTGAAACAATTGGGGTTACAATAACGCAATTGAAGTGAATGTGACAAATCTTAAAAGAAAATAGAAGTAAAAAAAAAAGTTATATGTAGACTTCTGTTCTTACTTGCGTTTTGTTTGTAGGGAGGGTCATTTTAGACACTTTGTGTACTCAGGTATAAAAAAAAATCATCAAAATTTTTTTTCAAATATTCAGTATATGGAGCAGGTTCCAGTTTTTAAATGCTAGTCTATGATGAATGAGTGTGGCCATCACATTGTATCCTGTATCCTAACTGTAGATCCTAACCCTAACCCTAATGTAACCCTGATACCTAAACCTACCCATAAGAGAAGATGACCAAAAAGATCTCCCCACATAACGTATTCTTGAAAAATCCAGACGAGACGAGACTGTTAAATGTTATTATCATGGAACTGTTCAGTCTATTATTGATTTTTATTTCCACTTCACTTTTATCCAAAGAGACGGAACTATTTGCACTGTATTTATCAATGGGACAATATTCATACAATACTAATAGGCTACCTAGAAATAATCTGTCAGCATATTGTAACTCGCATTAAAGGGGTCACCTGCAAGTCGCAGCAGCACGAATTATGTGCCCAGCAAAATCTGATTAAAATATTATGCGTAATTAACAGTGAGTGGTGGTTTCAGACATTATAGTGCCGCACTCGTACAATATGGAGATAGAATTGTTGCTTAATTCCAAATAAATAGATTATGATCCACAAATAAATAGAATGAGATCCACAAATAAATCTTAAAGTTTCACAAACATTAATTAAATTCACAAATAAATAAAATGAGATTTGCAAATAAAAAACATATTCACAAATATATATTTATGTCACAACCACAACTTCGCCTGGCATTTATTTGTGAATTGCGTCCTGTGCATTTGTAGATAGCTGCACGCATTTGTGAATCGCTTCCTGTGCATTTGCGAATTGTGAAACATTTCTTGCGTCAAGACGTGCTGACAATCCACAAATACGTGGACTCCACCCACCGTCTACTCAAGCCAATCAGATAACAGCCACATTCGCTGACCAATCGTAGCACGATCTCGCTATAGCCAATCACGTTTTGCTTTACAATCAGGCCGGTCTCGTCCTGAGATAACTTCATTCATCTGCATTGGCTCAAATAGGTCATATAAGGGCCATACAATGGGTACAGTAAAAGATGTTTAAAACTGGATTTCGTTAGACCATTAGACTGTGTATCATGCCAAGCCACACTATTTTATGTTACATGCCTTTGAAAATGCCAGAGAAACAGTCTGTGATGAAGTGTAGTAGGTTAGACTAAAGTGCGTGTGGCATTTACAGTGCTGTCTTTTACACTGTTATGATTCAGTTTCTAACATACATTTCGATTTTTTCATGATCACAAAATTCAAATGGTGAGCAGAAAATATATAAAGTTATATATACATTTTATAGTTGATTAACATATCATTTAATATAATTGTCGTTCTGTTCTCCCAAAAAATACACATGATTTCTAAATGTGAGTTAAAATATTGTGATATTATAGACAGTTCAATAACAAAACATGCGGTGTTTCGTTCTGAATGATATCAACCTTAATGATTCGTTCATCGCAAGGATCTCTAACGTGACTGCTGCCACATATATGGTGGTTTAAAGTTTCTTTTCATTTTTAAATAATTTCAAATGTCAGTATTCTACGTTTTTTGTTTACAATATCAAAACAATATCTATACATTTGTAACTGCAGGTTAAAACATCCCATGTCCCTCTGAGCTGCATTAAACCGTGTGACATCCAAATGTCACTTCAGATGCAACTTGTTTCCTCTGCATTGTAAAGATTAATTTCTTTGATATTTATACCATTTGTTTGGTAGCAGCCCAAATGTCTCATTATTCTAATTGACCAATTATATGCAATAATTTGACTCAAAAAGATGAGGCACACTCTAAGAAAAAATGGCTTCATAAATGTAAAAATGCTTTTAAAATGTAATATATATTATATATATATATATATATATATATATAAGCTTATTGGTAGATTAATTTCTAATACTGCTGTGACCACCACAGAATATCAAAAACTTCAAACATCGTTAGATCCACATAGCAGCTCATATACATCGACTTGACTGAAAAACTGGAAAATGCTGTTGGCTGTTGTGTGACGGCAATTTAACCTATCACACAAACAAATGTTTATTATGAGGTTGATTTCAGTTATTTATTAGTCAGTTACTTATTGACACTTTTATTTCCATATGTATGTGAAACGACGTTAGTCTTAATTATCCAAGTTGTGATATCCACCCCAGTATAGCGTTGTTCCCATAGCCGTGATTTAAAGCACTGTTTCTCTGGCATTTTCAAAGGCTCGTAACATAAAATACTGTGGCGTGGCATGATACACAGTCTAATGGTCTAACGAAATCCAGTTTTAAACATATTTTACTGTACCCATTGTATGGCCATTATATGACCTATTTGAGCCAATGCAAAAGCATTAAGTTATCTCAAGACGAGACCGCCCTGATTGTAAAGCAAAAAGTGATTGGCTATAGCGAGATCGTGCTACAATTGGTCAGCGAAATGTGGCTGTTATCTTATTGGCTTGAGTAGACGGTGGGTGGAATCCACATATTTGTGGATTGTCAGCACATCTTGACAAGAAATGTTTCACAATTCGCAAATGCACAGGACGCGATTCATAAATGCGTGCAGCTATCTACAAATGCACGGGACGCGATTCACAAATGGGTGCAGCGATCTACAAATGCACGGTACGTGATTCACAAATTAATGCCAGGCAAAGTTGTTTTTGTGACTTAAAAAGATATTTGTGAGTGTTTTTTATTTGCAAATTGCATTTTATTTGTGAATTTATTTCATGTTTGTGAAATGCTAAGATTTTTTTTTTGTGGATCTCATTCTGTTTATTTGTGGATCATAATCTATTTAATTGGAACTAAGCAACAATTCTATCTCCATTAGTACTGACTTTATTCTGCCTGAAAGAATTGAAAGGCCGTACTGAAGCGGAGCGATAGACCAACAGATGAAAGGAGCGGTTCAGCGACGCCCACACTTTTTCGCGAATTAAAATATGAAGCCATAACTGATTTTTTAAAACCTCTACCCGAAAAATGTTAAACCTAACCGGAAAACCGATATGAAAAGAGCCGGTTTTCATTCTGTTATTGCATTCCAAAGAGATGAATTATCACACGCTTCAAGGCACCCCACCTGAATTCCATTCATCGTGAATAACCACCCCATCCCAGTGCGGTCATCATCTAATGTTAATTTTACCCCCGTAGCTCCCGGGTAGTCTTCGTCTTTACCCCTCAATTTTTGTTTTTTAAGTAGGTGTTGAAATTGTCTGAAAAATATGAAAAAACCGGGACATATTTCATTTCTCAATTATCGTCCAATAAATCGAAAAATCAAGAATTTGGCTTAATTTTTCGTTTTTACGTTTAGGGATAGAAAACGAATAAGCAACTTGAATTTTTGATCTCTACTTGTGGGTGGGAATGAAACACCCCTCTCCGCTGATTGGTCAAACAGGCATTGCAACATAATAATAGTCCTAAAAAAAAACTTAATAATAGTCCTCCGCTTCTATTGATTCTTAACATGTTTATTTCTACTACATTTATCTCTTCATCAAACAGCCAGATTAATGAACGGCTTGACACAAACCGTACCGAGGCAGAGCCTTTTGGCCCTTTTGACACTGCCTGTTTTATTATAGCTAACCACCTATTAAAATATGTGTGGCAAAGCTGCGCGACGCAATGCAGCACGGGGAGAATGTATTGACCGCTATCAATTTATGTGAACATACAGTCTTAACTTTTGTTTTAGACAATACGCTGCATTTTAGACAAAGGAGGAACTTAAATAATATTACAGATATGAAAAGAAATGACTTTGTGTAGTTTACCTTCACAGCACATCTATTTTTTTTCTATTTTGAGTTTTATTCATAGAGCATTTTATACAAATTTAGGAAATCATCTGTTATTATCCCACCGGCATGGGACTATTTGTTCCTCACAGTGATTGTTTCAGTGATTGACTTTAGTGAAATTTGAATTCGAATTAGTGAATTTGACGTCATGATTTGAAGGCGAAATCATTTTAGTTATCAAGAACATATCCAAACCCTGAAATAACACCCCGAACAATAAGCCAGTGTCAGCAGCATCAGAAATTAACTTTCACATAAGGGGCAACTGATTTTCAGTTTTTTATTTATTTATTTAATTTAATTTTTTTACCTTTTACGTTTTTTTATGTCATTTTTAATGTTAAATTCTTACATCAAATAATTTAGAATAATATGACAATATGCTGTTACCAATTCAGTATCCATACCAAATCAGTTTTCAATGATATAGAACCTGGGTCTGATGATGCTTTTAAATGTATTTACAGTTTAATGCTGATAAGATGGCTGTATGTGCATTTACAAATGTATAATAAAATTAGATGAATGTTTTATACAACATTTTTAATAGAAATATGAATAAAATTAAATAATACTAGAATTATGAAAGTAATATCGCCACTAGGTGGCTGTAAGTCATTGTGTTAATAAAGGATCCTTTTATTCAATCAATTGGTTCAAAATGCTTAATTCATTCATTTAGGAATAAAATCAAGCGGCTCTCTATAATAATTGGTAATTGAATTGTTGTCTATAATAATGGGTTTTTAAAAAACTGATTCATTTAGGAATAATACACCACTCTATGCGCCTACTGCGAGTCAGTCAGGTACACAACGGTTCTGTGACTTCGGTTTAGTTGGCAGAGAAAATAACAATTGTGTATGCCATCAGTTAGCTGGCCAATACTCCATATTAATTAAATAAACTCAGTTTATTGTCTAAAACTACCTGTGTTCACATAAATGAATAGTGGTCTGCGCTTGTCTACAATACATTCTCCCCGTGCTGCAGTGCGTCACGCAGCATTTCCACACATATTTTGATAGGTGGATAACAATAATAAAACAGACATACCTAGGGCCAAAAGGCTCTGCTTCAGTACGGTTTGTGTCAAGCCATTCATTAATCTGACTGTTTGATGAAGAGATAAAATGTAGTAAAAATAAACATGTTAAGAATCAATAGAAACTGAGGACTATTATTAAGGTTTTTTTTAGGACTATTATTATTATGTTGTAATGTTTGGTTGACCAATTAGCAGAGAGGGGCGTTTCATTCCCGCCCACATGTAGAGATCGAATATTCAAGTTGTTTATTCGTTTTCTATCCCTGAATGTAAAAACGAAAAATTAAGCCGGATTCTTGATTTTTCGTTTTGTTTGAATAATTGAAAAACGAAATATGTGCCGTTTTTCATTTTTCAGATTTCAATATTAAAACAAAAATTGATTGGACGGAAGATACCCTGATTAAAGTTACATCAAGAAAGCTATTTCATGTAGGCTACTCGAGATGTATGAGACTTGTGCAGCGTAAGGTGAATAGAAATTTGTCTTCACCTGGTGGCTAAATTGTAAACAGCTTTTTGTTGTAATTCGCTAGTTGACAACGTCCGGCACAAAATGGCGTGTCGTACCCTGCACATGTAGGTCAACTGGGTTCTTGCGATGTCCGTTGATTTATCAGCACCGCTGGCGAGTCCGTTTAAGGTCCGTGCAAATCCGTGTATATTCGATCATTCTTTTGATTTAACTAGTTGAAAATAGATAAAAGTGATTTGGAACCAAACGGCTCTTTTTTTGTTTTTTTGTTTTTTTCAAAAAAATGAAAAAACGAGAATTCAGCTTAAACTTTTCGCTATTTCCTATGGGTGGACCAAAGAATCATAACCGCCGGTGAATATTCGATTTCTACACACTTGCCCTGGGCTTGCGAATTAAACTGCTCATTTCTGCTGATTCTCTGGTCAGCCGAAGACTCAAACTGTGCCATTGTCATCAAGTCCTCTTCTGCAAGCTACCTCTTCGCTCTAGCATGAATAATAGTCCTCCACTGTCCTGCAGTGTATGCATCTTTTAAACATTTATTGCAAACATTTAATCTGTTGTCATCAAAAAAAACAGGCGTTGTGTTGTGAACTGATTTGGTTTTATACCATCTCCGAACTTTCTACCAGGACTCTGCTGTTCTTCGGCTGATTCTTCATGTATACGTTGATTGACAGATATTTCGTCCAGTCAGCGGCGAGTAATCCCAAACCAATGGCGCTGTCTCAAACTATACCTACCTCTTCCGGTTTGTCTGAATTGTCATTGTGTTTTCTGACTTGTTAATTTTTTTTCGGATTTGTCATTGTGCTTTCTGACTTGTTAATTTGTTTTCGGCGTTTGTCGTTGGTTTCTGACTGTTATTTTCCGGTTTGTCTGATTTGTCGTTGTTTTTTCTGACTTGTTATAATGTTTTCTGCATTGTTGTTGTGTTTTCTGAATTGTTATTTAGTTTTTTAGACTTGCATTTGCGTTTGTAATTTGTTATTTTGTTTTCAGAATTGTGATTTGTTCTGCACCTCTCGGCCACCGTACAAAAAGTGGAAAATCAGAATAATGAGTAATTTTCTCTTATGTAGCTTCAAAACATCAGCTTCGTAAATCTTTTCAAATTGAAACTTCAATGAGAGACATTATCGTTTGTAAATAGCCTCAAACAAATTGAAAATGAAAGTTTGAAGCCAACGTTTCATTTGGTTCATTTTGATGGTGCGAATTGAACAAAGAACTGCAAAGGGTTACACGGACCGTTTAACTAGTAGTTGATTTAAAATGACAGTGTTTCACGACGAGGTTGAAATAGAAGATTTTGAATATGATGAAGAAACAGAAACATATTATTTTCCTTGTCCATGTGGTGACAGATTTGTGATAACGAAAGTAAGTTTTGTTTCTCCTGGAACATCAGAATGACATTCATTGACATTTTCACTTTCTTAAATGTTAATGTGTATATATTTATATGTCATTTATTAAAGAGTTTTATTTGAATTTGTGTAGTCGTAACTTTTACAATGTTGTTATGTTAGCGGGTAAATTAATGAATAAATTTGTTTGGAATAGCTTAAAGAACTACTGCAGAACTAGAAGATATTAACCCAGAAAAAAAAGAAAGAAACTGACATTTAATTGATCTAATAATATACATCTGTGTATTGACTCAAGAGGTGTCAGGGTATAACTAAGTGGCAAATACTTTTTAGGTGAACAAAATACTATTTTATTAAGGGGAAACTGCTGTTTTTCAGGAGGATCTTGAGAATGGTGAAGAAGTGGCCACCTGTCCGAGTTGCTCACTTATAGTAAAAGTAATCTATGATAAGGTAGGATGTTTAGTATGTTCTGATATTTGTGTATAGACAACGTAGTTTGGTTATTTGTTGTTGCACTGCAAAAAATTAAGGATCATTTAATAAACAATCACATCAGAGTCCTCTTGTTTGATAGCCTTGTTTATAAATGAATAACCGAAAAATATGTTATATTGTTATCTGGTAACCATTTTGTAATAATATGAGTATTAATGTTCTTGTTTTATTGTAGAAATAATGCCTGTCTTGGTCACTCTGTATTGATTTTTCTTGTATAATGATAAAATAATAATAATAAAGCTTCTTAAATTAATTGAAGCATTCACTGAAGTGAATTTGAAAACTTAGGGATTACAGCTAATAAATATTCATAAATGATTGTGGGGGGAAACGGAACAGACGATTAACATTAACTGGACACATAACGATTAGTTCCTATTTACTTGTCGTGTAGGAATAGAAAGGGCTTGTTAACAATGTACACTCTTAGTGGATCGTATTTCGTGCTTGTCGGCAATTACTTAATGATTTCTCGTAACATTTGACCTCAGTTGTTTTAAAGGTTCAATTATGAGAAATGTGTTCTATAATTATTGTTAGGTTTTATGTAAAAAGCTTACAACATATACACTTTTGTGGGTAGGATAGGGTTTAGGTGGAGAGTAATGAAGCATCCAAAAGCATCGTAAATATCCACAATAATGGAGAAAAACAAACTGGAGCTGGCCCAGAGTTGAGACATAGACATCGACATGATTCTTTCACCTGATCTTTTGCCCTGATAATAGACTTCATGGGCACATCTGCCGTTTCACAGTTACTCACTACATATGCAGATCTTTTGTGAGAAAAATTATCACATGGACTCGAGACTTTTAGCACCAAGATTTTGCACACAATTTACTATTCTGTTTAAGTTATTTATAAAAAATTAAAAAAAAACTTTTAAAAACATGCCATGTTCTCGATAGAAAATATATTTTCAGGAATTGAGAGCATCCGGAGTTTGATTATGTTTTAATATTTATAAAGAATTATATAAAATAATACTGAAAGACTCCAATGATCTCTTCATTTGTCAGTGGGGTGGTTTTTGGTTCTATGTAGTTTGGGTGCTATTCCTGAATTTGTATATTTACAAATAATGTATATCTTTTATACCTTTTTTCCCCCAAGTCTGTCCTTTCAGCCTTTTTTAGAACTAAGAATGACTTAAATCAGTGCATATCTTACAATACCTCATATGAGATTCTCCTTATTGCCACCCCTTCCTCTCACTGTGGGATAATATTTCAGGATAGCATGCTATGTTTATAAGTAATTTCCAGGCCCTGAAAAATATGGAATAGTTTTGCTCGGCTAGCTCAGCACTAAAATCAGCATATTGCACTCTTTTTTTGTTTCCAAAATATAGTTGAGGTCATAAGCTTACGTATACCATGTAGAATTTGTGAAATGTTAATAATTTAGACAAAAATAAGAGGGACCATAAATTGCTTGTTTTTTATGTGGTACTGCCTCCAATAAATGTTTTACTTAATGGTTGCTTATATAGTCCACAAAAGAGTAGCTGAATTTACAAAGAAGAACCAGTTCAAAAGTTTACATGCCTCTGAATGTTAAAACTGGATCAATGATAGTTAAATTGCCCACTTTTCTTTAGAAAAATCCTTCACACACCCTTCCCAACAGTGACTGAATGATATCGAGACTCACACACAACTAATACAAAAGGTGCAAGCATTCATTGATGCTCAAGAAGCTTTTGATCATCCAGGCAACAACACACAGTATTAAGAATTGAACACTGGGTCCTTTCTGTAAATTCAATTATTTTGTCTTGTGGTATACAGTATAAGTAAACATTTGAAATATATTATTTTAAAAATAGCAGTGCTAATAAAAACAACATGCAATTTTTATAATCCCTCTTATTTATTTATTTTTTATTTAAATATTAAACTCATGTAACCTCAACTTAGGTAAACTTATGACTTGCACAGTATGTATTTAATATTGCCTTTTCAAATTACTTTTGGTGCAATAAAGTAGTTTCTTTATCTTACTCAAGACGCATTAGAGAAAGTAATGAAAAATCCTTTAAATGTATTTTATTCAAATCTAATAGAATTTAATTCAAAGTAAACTATTTGCAAAAATTGCTTTTGAATTCAACCAAAAACCTATGAATCATGAATTGAACAGTCAACACAATGAAGACACAAAATTCAAGGAAAGAACAAAAGAACTTTACCCATTGATAAAAAGCCATATAATGTTAATATATATATATTTACAACATGTCATCCTGAGCTGCATGACCTCTGAAGCAAATTCTTCAACGTGTACTTCTTGGCATTACTTGTGGACACTAGGAGGTGCTATTTTTCAACAAAAAAAGTAAAAATATGTACAGAAGAATTTTCAAATTGTAGGTTATGACACCCAATACAGAATTTGTATGAATTTGTTTATAATGCAAATGTAAATCCAAATGACTGCAAATCTAGCCTAAATCTAGAACTCAGTAACAAATGGCTTGTAGTTATTATACTTCCCATACACAGGGTTGGGCAAAGATACATCAACAAGTATTTTAAAAAATAAAATACCAAATACCTTCATTTCAAGTGTATCAAAATAAACTACAAAAAACACACACAAGTATCAAAATAAACTACTGTATTTATAAAATAAAAAAAGTACTATAAAAGTATACTAAAAAAATACTTTAACAAGGGAGCATGAAATTTCTTCGCAAACCTTCCATCAACTGGCCTATTTGATCTATCTCTTCACCATTACACTAACTACATTGATTAAGTAAACAATGTTTGATAGCAACAGCTTTTTTCTGCCCGAGCCATGCAATAATTCTGACATCCCTGTGATCTCCCAGATGAAGGTTAGTTTTAAAGTAACCAACAGTTTAATGTTAACAGTTTGCAAATGACTCATAATTGTATCCTAATTTACATGGTGTTTGGTAACGAAGGGCCTACTTTGCATCAGCAACACTGACTCAATGACAAACAAGTCATTCATAAGAAGACAACTGATGGCACCTGTATTCATAGCAACTAGTTTCTAGCTAATTAATCATTTGATTGTTAATCATAAATATAATAATATATTATGTGTCAGTCATTCATGCAATAGTATGCAAAGTCATGATCCTACTAAACAGTTACTTCAATTAGGGTACAATATTCAGTATATTCAATATATCAAACATTTATTTATCAATCATTGGACACCTATTTGGAAGTTGAAAACAAAAATTTTAGCATTACAACAGTTATTAAATGATCAATATGTTTTGATTTAGAGAAACGTAATCAGAAAGTAGCAACAGAACTTGTCAAGGAGTATTAACCCAACTCCAACCACTCAATCTATTGAGAGCCATAGAAGTATATATACACTTATAATAAGTGCAATTGCACCAAGCACATCACATTCTATCACTCATTCATCCATGCTTCCTTTTCCACGCCAGCGTTCCAATAATTCCTGCCCACTAAAAGCTGCACGGATATACTATATGCTTACCCCGACAGGCCTACCTATGTAAACGATTTAGAAAAAGTTTATATCACTTTATATCATCGCCACGATATGTATTGTCATATCACCCAGCCCTAACATGCAGTGATGCTTTAAACACATTTGACAAGCTAGTTGATAAAAAAAAAAAAACGATTAACTATATTAAAACTGATTGGCTAACGCTATTTTTCCCCTTATCAGTGCTCTTTTATTCTTTCATGTTAACTGAAGGCAAATCTGAATGATGCACTATTTGAACTTTAATGAACATGTACAATTGACCATGACATCCTCACCTTATCTTATTACAGAAAAGTCACTCACCCAATGCTGAATGGAGTTGTGCAGCTGCAGCTCATGTAATGAATGTTGCTTGGGTGTTGAGAGGAGGGGGCGTGTCTGGACTAAGTCAGCACACTGATAAAGTGGTTGACTGGCACAAAGTATTTTATGTATTTTGAAAATACAAAAATACTAATCTTAAATGCATTTAAATACAAATTACATTTGATTTTTGCCAAAGGCTTTAACATACAAAAGCGTATTTTGATTTTCAAATACGTATTTTAAATACTGTGCATGGATCTGAAATACTGCCCATCTTCTTGTAATAACTTTTGTAACAGGGTTGAATTGTTGAGCTTTATGAATGCAACAAAACAATTGGCATATATGTAGAGAGAGAGAGAGAGAGAAAGAGTTCACTCCAAGGAACATATTTGTAGATTTATTGCTTCAAAAGAATCAACTGAAATTGCATACTCTTTGGAAATGTTTTAAATCTAACCTCTCAAAAGTAACTCCTGACTATCTAAGACAAAAGATGTGTGTCTTTTGCATGGTTGAGCCAAACCTAGACTGCCATGAATGAATCCTTTTAGTGTTTCCATCCGGTATATATTCACAAAGCATAATTTGGCTTTCATTGATTTCCTGTCATCTAAATTTTGCCATTTGGCTTGTCATTAGCCAACTTTGGTGTGTGTGTGTGTGTGTGTGTGTGAGAGAGAGAGAGCAGTTTTCTGTCCTTCAGATGATATTGAAAGGCCATCTCTCTGATGACTGTGGCATCCCTCATGAGCCAGCAGTAGGAATGCTGCACTCGGTCAATAGCATTTTAGTTCACTCTCTCAATGAACTGATCAAGGAGAGGATATGGGCTCACACACACACACACACACACACACACACACACACACACTTCAGTTCAGAGAGAATCCCTGCATAAAATGAGTCAAGGCCAAGAATGATCATGTTCACACAGATGTCAACAACATGACATAAAACAGATGGTCATGTAAAAGCAAAACACTCATCTCATTAATCGTGTGGCCTCTTTCTCACCAACATTATCTGTGACACATTTACAGTTTCATAAAACATTTATGAACACAACTCAAAATTATGATTTTTTTGACAAAAACGTTATTTTTAAAACTGTATAATCTTTCGAACTTTGCTATCAAATGCATACAGGCTCACTGAACACTCATTACACACTGAGATTAAAAACAGTAGATCATTGCCTTTTACATGAATCATATTTTTAGAACAACGTCTAAGAACTTTGTAATACAATACTTGTGTAATCAACACTGATTGCAGAAATATTCATGTAAAAAGAGTAATACGATTTTAAACAATTCCTGAACACAGTTTTGGTTTTGTGTTCACAATATTGTTTTAGGAAAATTAAGCCTTTAAAATGTAAACGAACAAACACATGAATAAAAGTTTTTTTTTAAATTATCAAACAGCATACAGAAAGAGAGGAAAAGCTGATTCTGTAGTGTAACATGGCATTTATTTTTGAAACAGTATTAAGAATCTCAAAATTATTGATATAATGTCATATGATTGCCATGATAACATTCTCACATGCATATTTCTCATATTTCAGTCTTTCAGACCCTCATATTTATCCACTTTCCATGATTATAGCATATCAGGGTCTGTAAAACTCTGTGGTCTGAGTGCACTTAAATTCTTAGTACAATTACAATTCAGTCAATTAAACCGTTAACTAAATCCTAACTTTTTATGAGCTACGCAATGTTAGTTATGAAAGTTATTATAAAGTGTAACCCAAGAAAAAGTAGTTTTTATATACTGGGTTGTCTCTGGGTTGGTTGAGAGTCTGGGTGGGGTCTCAATTTTCCTTTTTTTTTTAGGAAACAGAAACAAATTGCAAACAATTAAGTTGACAATACATGGCGATCTTGTACATTGCCTTTCGCTTTGAGTCACGAACAGTGCTCGCCCGGGGCAGTCCAGCCCTGGCAGCGGTGACGTCATCGAGCACTGGGTTGAGCAGCAGAGAGAGAGAGAGCGCGAGAGCGCTGCGGTGGAGTTCCTACGGGGGCCTGCGAACGGAGCACTGGGAGGACAACGAAAAGCACGCTGAACGGGATTTCCCATCTCTTCTGCACGCACCCACGCCGAGGCTAATCGGGATAAAGGCCGTTTCCATCCGCATCCCTTCGTTTCCCCCAAACTGTTGAGAGGCAACCTGTAAAGGTAAACAACAGCGAGCGCGTAAACTTGGTGCGTGAGCTTTTGTGGCAGCTTCACGGGAGGTGTATTCGGTGTTTCGTGGTTCACTAATAGACGTTTCGAGAGAAAGTCTAACTGAGAAGCGAAAGCCTTTTTAAATGGCTTATAACCCCACATAAGACTCGTGAAGTCACACACAGTGATTTTATCTTCGAAATGTGCTGCTGGTTAAATACTGAATGAAGCTTTTGTGTGCCCACACCAATACAATAGCAGCGAGGGCAATAAGAATCGAGTCTTCGATTCTTTCTTTGCGAATCAGAGCTGACTTTTTTTTTAACGATATTGTTATTGTTTGTTTTTCTGTGTCACTGTGCAACACCACATGGCACAGTTGCAATTATTATTATTATTGTTATTATTATTTATTACTATAAAATAAAGTGCATTTTTATAAGGAGCAATTATTTTTTTTAAATGTGTCTGATATTAAGTGGACAATACTACGATATTTATTTATTTATTATAACCAGGCAGGCCTAATTATTATGGTACAACAATAAAACAAATACATTTTTATAAGTATTTCAATTATATTTTGGCTTAACCTGTTTGGTTATGAAGGTTGCATACATTTTCAGCGTGGCCTAAACTTTTTATGTTAAAATATTAATATAAAAAAATATTACAATTCAATTACGTATTTAGTCTTACAAAACGATGTCATTAAATTGTCAATGTTAAGCTTAAAACAATTCTAAAAATCTTAAAATTATTCATGCTTAAAGGAACTGTTCGCCCCTAAAAAAAAAAATTCTGTTGTGGCTTTCACCATTATTTCAAACCTGTTTGCGTTTCTTCTGTGGAACATAAAAGATGACATTGCAAGACCATTGGGGCTCAAACATGTTTGGACCCCAAAGACTTTGATTTTATGAAAAAAATGTGTCCAACAGAAGAATGGAACACAAGGGTGGGTAAATGATGACTTCTATGTTTGGGTGATTGGCCGTTATGTCTAAAGTCAAACTATTCATGTAAACAACAGTAAGATATTAAAATCGTTTACCTCAAACACCATTGTTCCCTGTCGATCATACTGTTGTGTTAATGCTGTTGCCTGCATGGTGTTATTGTTGTTTAGGGACCAACCAAAAGTTATTGATCAGTAGACCTAACAGTTAAAGTAGAAAAATTTCAATATTTGATTGCAGCATCGGTCCATAATCTCTGTCTGTCTTTCTCTTCAGTGTCTGTCACTCCGCCTTTTACCCTCCTGTGGTATTTCTGTGGAAAGGGAGCATCCCTGGCTCTTTCTGCAGCGTTCTAGACAGTGTGCATGCTAGAGATAACCGAATTGGACCATTTTCTGAATCCTGTAAGTCTCTCATTTGCTAAGAACAGGTCAAGCATAATGAACTGGCACCGTTTCCCTTCGCATTTTCATTTGTGGGCTGCAGTCGATAGTGGAAATCCGGTTGGTTATACTACATGCATTATGTCAATATCATATGGTGAGTGTGCTAAATTGGTCAGCTACGTCTTTTAGGGGATCAGATTTACCTTCTCTCACATGACATCAGAGTCAGATGCCGTATAGGATACTGCCAGCCCTCTCAAAGAGAGATGAGATTTAAGCTGTATTTAAATTCATTCAGATGTGTAAAAATGTCATAGTTTAAAGTGCTTCTAATGTATTAGAGAAGTGTTTTTTTTGTTTGTTTTTGGATCCCTTAAGCAAGTGAATTAGGCTCTTAGCAGTATAATTTGCAATGGTACATTTACCCTGTAAAGCCTAACCCTATCAATAATTAGTCAGAATTAATTTTTTAAAATGGAACCGTTTATTGAACCTTTAGTCAAAAGGCTTTTATGGCTCATGTATTATTAGAATATGAAGCTCATACTCGTACAACTTTTTATTCAGAGGCCCAAAGTATGCAAAAATATGCAGATTGGTGCAGTTGCTGATATTTATATGGCCAAACAACTAAGATGACATTTTGATAGCTTGTAATAATGGTATTGCAGAATGTTTGCCTAAAATGCACCAATAAGATGATATTTAAATGATTAGTTTTGATCAAAGCGCTGTAGTGTAAAGCAATACAATGATGATTGAGAGATGTACAAATAAACGTTCATCAAAAGCCTGTTGTATCATATTTGATACTCACATTTTAACATGATTTTTCTAAAAAGTGATGTATGAATAAGCAAGTAGCTAAATATAAGTTGCTTCAGTCCAGTAAGAATTTATCTTTTTTTTTAAAAATACATTTATTTTTTATTTTCACATCACCAATTTAAAGAATCAGTTCAGTATACAAGTACACTTTTTTAATTACCCTTACACCCCTCACTAGACAGAACACTTAAATTTACGTTATTGCAAGGGATTGAGCTAATGTGTAAAATAGGTAAAACAAAATAGGTAAAGGTAAAGAAGGTTTACATTATCACATCAGCATTTTCAGTCAATGTAACATCCAAATTATTCATATATTCAATAGGTTTGCCCAAAATCTTTTCAAACATTGATGATTTTTTGTTTTCAGATTTCAGAGCCTTACTGACCTTATTGAGCAGTTATGATGGTCTGATTTTTGACCTGGAATTAAATTACTCAGTGCAGTAGAAAATGAATAATATCAAGGCGTTTAGTGTACATTGTAAACTATACATTTTGTCGTCATTAAGAATTTTTTTTCTTTACTGGCTTATCCTTCCCCCCATGCAGCGCAGGAACAGTGCAATTTGCAGCTCAGCGTGGATGATGCATATTTTATTAACAGTCTGGGAAAATGTAGCATCTCAATATTTCATCAGTGCACAGCTTGTCATCGGTGCCAGGAAAAAGTATGAAGCCCTCCAAAAATAGGCTCTGTTAAAAATTACCATGAGGAGGACAAATTACATGAGTTCCGACTCATTGTTTCTGACGGGGCATTATTAAAACTCTGGATCTCCAGAATAAGCCCCTGCTGAGCTCTGATCTCAGTAAAGACCTTGAGAAAGGTACTAACTTTGGGCACTTTTTGTTCCGCTCAAAATATTAGACAGCATTAAGGAAACAAAGGAGGAAAGGATTGTTGATGCACTTTTTCTGATCTCATGCTAATGTTAAATTGACGACTGCTTAATGTGGCAGATACATTGTGTGTGTGTTCTGACTTCATGTAATGTGCACGATCCTCTGTTCCAACATGACTGGCAGTGCATGTTATAAAGTATGTAATAAAACGGATATTCAAGGCTATTTTGCCTCATTTCCCACTATTTGAAAATATTTATTCAAACCTGCATGGTGTCCGGTGGACGTTGTGCCCCTGAATATGCGCCCAATTACCCATGTGATTAATCCTGCCCTTTAGCAACATTATCTAATGATGACAGGGGCTTAAAGGAATTTTCTGGTTTTAGTACAAGTTAAGCTCAATTGACAGCATTTGTGGCATGTTGATTACCACAAAAAATATTCTGACTCAAGTCTCTGTTTCTTTGGAGGCTACGGGCGAGGCACTTACAATGGAAGTAAATGGGACCCTTTTTTGGAGGATTAAACAGCAGAAATGTGAAGCTTATAAATTTACCACTTACATTAATTCTTCTATTAAAACTTGTATATAATTTTAGGAGTAAAGTTGTTTAACCCTGCAAAGCCTGACATATGAAATAATAGTCGGATTTTTTAAATCATATTTGATATAGGCTTTTTATGGCTCATGTAGTATGATATAAGATAATATGGAGCTCATATTCAAGGGAGTGGGAAAAACTAATTAATTTAGAAGCCCAACCTGAGCAAACATATACAGTTTGGTGCAGTTGAGGATATTTATAACATTTTATATTTTTATCTTTATATTTTTAAGATGGAATTCTGATAGCTTGTAAAGTCAATGAGATCTTTATGACAGAATAGCAGACTACTTACACAGAATTCTCTCAGCGAATATCTTACTAAGATGATATTTAAATGCTTGGTTTTATAATCAAAGCTCTCTAGTTTTTTTTAAATTGTGGGGTCAAAACATGCAATGCAATACAATGATTGAGAGATGTACAAATAAATGTTTCTCAAAAGCCTGATGTATCATAATTTTATGCTTACAATTTAACATGATTTTCTAAAAAACAAACAATCATAATTGTTGTGGTTCTTCAAGCTGCTGCTTAAAAATATCTTAATGTTGGTTAACCAAACCACCACACGTGTTTGTATTTGATGTGAGGAAGTGGTATTATTCTCTACAAATTATAGGATTTATGTGAGATTTTAAATCTCAGCTAGAGACATAGCCTACATGTAGTTCCCAGAATCATGGCCAGATATACTGTATACTATACTTTTCATATGAAGCCGTCATGATTTTTCCTTTCTCTTTTTAGATTTGTTCCTTTCTCTTTGGCATTGACACTGTTATTGAGTCTTGAACCAACTCTTGAATCTTGATGTCCCATTTATGGGAGCAAGCCTGTCGGTGTCTCCGTTAACTAAATGGCAGTTTATACTATACTGATTTTCAAAGTTGTGTGTTTTGTCATTTGGGTTTGTTTCCCATGAGTTCAAATGGTTTGTAGTGCATCAGTTTACAGGAACAACAGTCTATCCAGCCTGGCAACATGCAGTGTGAGCTGAATAAATTGATTGATTAATATAGATATTAATAGAACTGTGTTTGTGTGTGAAATATGGCTACTCTTGTCATAGCTGTCAGTTTTCCTTGTAATAGCATTAGCAACTTGGATGACGTGTCTAGTTTAATAGACAATACATTATCCTGTGGTTTTATTTCATGTAATCTCATGGTGATTACATTTACCATTTCTCATATTTCATAATAAGCTGTTGTAGGAAGAAGACAGACTACTGCAGAGATATGTCTGAGGTCAGAACAGTTACAGTCTCAGCCTGGTGAGAGCCGTTTTTGGTAACACTTTACTTGAAGGGGTGTGCATAAGACTGACATGACACCTTCATAATCATGACATGACACATGTCATGAATATGAAGGTTTTATGCATGTTTATGACAACTGTCATTAAGTGTCATTCGCTCAGTTATGTAATTTTTAATGCAAATTTGACATTATTTGACCTACCCCTACCCTTACCCTAACCATAGCCCATAACAAAGACATCTCAAACAATGTAATCTTTGCATTAAAATTACATAACTGAGCGAATGACATTTAATGACAGTTGTCATAAACATGCATTAAAAACCTTGATTTTCATGACATGTGTCATGTCATGATTATGAAGGTGTCATGTCAGTCTTATGCACACCCCTTCAAGTAAAGTGTAACCCCGTTTTTCATTGCATTACTTGTTTAACTTGTCTTTCCATCTCTTACTGCCGTATGTTCAGGACATTCACAATGTTGCTTTTTTTGCTTACTTACTTTATTTATTTATTTAATTAGTTTAGTTCTGTTTTGCCTTGGGGGGGGCATTTTTTAATGCAACCAAATTAATACATGTAATAAAATTCATTATACCACATTAGTTATATAACATGACAAATGTAAAAGAAGTCAAGTGAACAAATTGTACCCTCATTCGTCTAAATGTTGTGCACTGTTAATCAATTAAACCAAACTAGATGTGAAAATACCCTCATTTTGAAAGGTTCATCAATCATCTTTTTCTGTACAGTTTACATGACATCTAATTTTTTATTTTAACGCTCAATTAGGGCTTAAGGGTTAGTTCACCCAAAAATGAAAATTAGGCTTTGTTCACCCTCCAGAGCCAGGTATACCTTTTTTTAATGAATGGGCGATTTTTATTTCAGTTCTTTTGGACTGAAGCAATGCAACACCCGCTGAGTGGCATTAAACAGCTTGAAAGATCAAAGACTATTTTTATTATAACTCCGACTGGATTCGTCTGAAAGAAGAAAGTCATATACACCTAGGATGCCTCGGGGGTGAGTAAAACGCAGCCCAATTTTCATTTTTGGGTGAACTTACCCTTTAATGAGGATAAATATAAATGAATTACTCTAAAATATAGGCTAGTGTTTTAATTAGGCCTACTTTAAAAGTATAGTGTTTTGGTTCCATCCTGAATTATTTCGACTTGTAGATCTTTTTTTTTTATAAGATACATTTTCATCACCCTTCTGTTGCGTTTTAGAGATGTCACCAGCTCAGTTAACCTGTATTGCACCCAGCTGGATGCTGCCAATCTAGAAATGTGTTTGTGTGACCATTCAGCCAGAGATGGCTCAGAATAAACTTTTGCTTTAAATAAGACTTTCTTTCAGATATGAGGACAGCAAGATAGACAAATGAGCAAAGAAGTTGAAAAAGAGTTCCTGTCTGACCATAAAACGGCTTGTCAAACAAAATTACAGCTTGTCTACTCGACTGGGTCTCTCATTCTTTTCCCACTCCCTCTTGGGTGTGAAGTGTTGGCAGGCTGCCAAATGACTTAATTAAGTAAGATAACCTTGGCTGCTTTCAGTGAAACAGGCAAGGACCTAATTTTCAGTTACAAATATATCTCATCCTCTCTTGGTAAAGTTTGAATATGTAGGGGCCTGATCCGTCAAAATGATGCTATCATTTTAATGTTGGATCTCCTGGAACACTGAAAGAAAAAAAAGAGGAGATTTAAACAGAAGACAGTTTTGAAAGTATTCATCATTTTTTAATATGTAGAAATTATCTTTTTTAAGAAATTATTTTTGAGCGGTGATACTGTATAGTAGTAATACTGTTGTGGTAAATATTTACAGGGAGTCTAAAGAACCTGTTTGTTTTTGAGGAATGTGTGAAATAAATTGTGTCCTGACTGTAGCAACAGCATGTTGAGACTATACAAGCATCAATTCACCAATGAGTTTTCATGAGTTTTACTTGTCTCACTTTCTCTATGGACATCGTCTTCCCTTTGTTTTTGTTTATTAAAAGGGGAAATGTTTTCATTTTCGATAAATGTTTTCTATTAATCTTTTTCTGTCCTGGCTCACTTTCTCACGTGGCCTCTTTTCAAATGAATCAAGTTCCCCCATTGTCAGTGAAATATATGCTTTTCATAAATGATAATTTCAACTAGGACAAGACTTATATTTTTTTCTATTTAATACTACAGCAGATGTAACACATCGTAACTGTCTAAAATAGCATGTGAAAAACATCATAATTAAAAAGTGGTGCAAAAGCCTCATTAGACATAGCAGTCCCTAACCAAATAATTATGACCATTTTTATTTAATTGAGCCCCCTTATTTTTGTAGATAATGGAGGATATGATTGCTGGAAAACATTGTTTGTTTGTTTATAGAAGAGCTGGATTCAACACAATTAAATAAATGAATAAAAAAAAAATTAAACAAATATTAAAAATAATAAGATACTTGAGTACTCCCAAACATGAGTGGCTTCTTTATTCTTGCTAATGGTTAGAGAGTCGGACTTCATAATTCTTTTTATATGTTGAAGCCCTTAAGAGAGTGTGATTTCAGCTTTCATTTGAAAAATATGTGTATAATAGAGAAGAACTACAGTGTCTGCAATACTTATTGTCCACTATCCAGCTTTGTGACTTATACAGTCGTGGTCAGAATTATTGGCACCCTTGGTAAATATGAACAAAGAAGGCTGTGAAAATAAATCTGCATTGTTAATCATTTTGATCTTTTATTTAAAAAAATTCACATAAATCTAACCTTTCATTGGAGAATAAGAATTTAAAATGGGGGGAAATATCATTATGAAATAAATGTTTTTCTCAAATACACGTTGGACACAATTATTGGTACTCCTAGAAATTCTTATGAGTAAAATATCTGTGAAGTATATTCCCATTCATATTTACAATTTTGAGCATACCAGGGTGATTATGAACATGAAATTATCCAGCCATGGCTTCCTGTTTCACAGGAATATAAATAGGAGGGAAAACAAAGGCCAAATTCCCTTAATCATCCATCACAATGAGAAAAACCAAAGAATATATTTCTGATGTGCAGCAAAAGATAATTGAGCTTCACAATTAGAAAGTGACTTTAAGAAAAGAGCTAGAGCAGTGAAAATTCCCATTTCCACCATCAGGGCAATAATTAAGAATTTCCAATCAACAGAAAATGTTACAAATGTGCCTGGAAGAGGACGTGTGTCTATATCGTCCTAATGCACGGTGAGGAGGAGGAGAGTTTGAGTGGCTAAAGACTCTCCAAGGACTACAGCTGGAGAATTGCAGAAAATAGTTGAGTCTCAGGGTCAGAAAACCTTAAAAAAAAAAACAGCACCTACAAACAGCACCTACACCACATGTTGTTTGGGAGGGTTTCAAGAAAAAAAATCAAGAAAAGAATATGCTCTCATCCAAAAACAATCCCCAGCATATTCTGTTGTCAGACACGACTGGAACTTCAAATGGGACTGGCTTCTATGGTCAGATGTAACTAAAAAAAAATAGCTTTTTAGCAACAAACACTCAAGATGGGTTTGGTGCACACAGGGATAAAAAGTACCCTCATGTGTACAATGAAATATACTGCTGTATTTTTAATGTTGTGGGCCTATATTTCTGCTGGAGGTCCTGGACATCTTGTTTGGATACATGGCATCTTTGATTCTATCAAATACCAACAGATAAAAAATCAAAAAGTGACTGACTCTGTTAGAAATCTTATAATGGGCCATGTTTGGATCTTCCAACCGGACAATAATCCAAAAACAAACCTTAAAAACAACACAAAAATGAGTCACTGGGCACAAAACCAAGCTTCTGCTATGGCCATTCCAGTTCCCTGACCTGAACCCTATAGAAAATGAGTGTGGTGAACTGAAAAGGAGAAACACCATCATGGAGCTGGCAATCTGAAGGATCTGGAGTGATTCTGGATGAAGGAATTGTCTCTGATCTCTTTTCAGGTGCTCTCTAACCTCATCAGCGGCTCTAACGCTTATCGGCCCTAACAAGGACAAAAAAACCACCATTCAGAGCTGTCATATTGCCAAATGGAGGTTTCAAAAAGCATTGAATAAAAGGGTGCCGTTAATTGTGTCCATTTGTGTATTAGAGAAAAACATTTATGTCATAATGATATTTCCCCCCATTTTAAATTCTTATTCTCCAATGAAAGGTTAGATTTTTGTGATTTTTTTTTTATGAAAGATCAAAAGGATTAACAATGCAGATTTTCTTTGATCATATTTACCAAGGGTGCCAATAATTCTGACCACGACTGTATCTACCAATAAGAAATATGCCATTACCATAGAAATGAAATGAAAAAACAAAAAGCTCAGCAGAAAAATCCCACTTCCATGAAGAATTGCAAATAAAGTTGTGAAATCAGTCCCTATAAACGTAATTTTGACAGATTTGTAATCAAGTTCAAAATATTGCATTTTACACTAAATAGTGAATGTCTATAAATCAGTAGTTTTGTGCTATCACTTTTTATTTTATTACATCATGTTGGTAGTGGTAGTTCACTGATGAGTTATTTATCTATGGTTCTTTTTTTTACGGTAATATTTCTCTGATTGGTACATATTTCTCGCTTCAGGATTGTGGGGTATTTCCACATATGTTGAGTACACTGTCCTGTTCCCTTTTGCTTTTTCTCTGATTTATTTATTTTTTTATCCAAAGAAAAAAATGAATGAGAAAAATGCTTCCAAATCCAAGACTTCTGAATAAGTTTGCAGCCACTGTTATGTTCTGAAGTAACAGAATCAATATGTTTTTTTGTTTGTTTTTTTTGTCTCAAATGCCTAAACACTTGCTGGAGTCTTGATTCCGCAAAGTAGAGAGAATGAAGATATGAAAATGAAGCAGGCAGTGAAAGGCAAGAACCTTGATGGATGTGTGATGTTTTGATCACAGTGACTGGAAGAGTTCCAGAAGTTTTTTTTGACTAGCCTCTTTTTTCCCTCTATTTCCCCCCTCAGGCAGTGTTGCTCTATTTTTACCTACTTGTGAAGTGTTAGACTAGACTAGAGCGAGAAGAATTCTTACCCTCTTGAATCATTCTTCTCTTCCTTTCTGTATCTAATTTTAGGCAGTTGATGTCTTCATTAGTTCACATTAAGGATTCACTAGATGTAATAAAATAGCAATCTTATTGTGCGTAATACATCGTTTTTACCATTTTGTTCATGGGTCACACTCATACTTGCATGACTCATGCTGTATGGTTTCTTAAACGTTTACATGTGTATGCTACATATTAAGTTTGTGCTATGATCTCAGGCCAGTTGTTTATTTCCCCCTGTTCTATATGGTTTATTTTCCAGTGGGTTTCTTGGCTAGTATCTCATCACTGTTTAGAGCATAATGTAATATATTGCCAGCCCAGTGTGAGTAAAAAGATCAATTTCAGCTGCAGAACAAACATGCTTAAACCTGTGCTCAACTGCTCCTCTGAGTTCCAGTATGACTTGCTCTTTTCGATTGTTCTGTTATTAGCTTTCTTAATAATGAAACCGTGTGTCTTTTCTGATCACACAGGAAACAGAGGAGTAGGAGGAAGCCTGCAAACTATGTTTTGTCATCAGAATGTGTGTGCAACAAACGTGTGTGTGTGTGTGGCACATAAGCACTAAACTAAAATGATGTGAGTGTGATGTTGAGCAGACAATCGATATGGAGTCTTAAGGATATTTGGTGGCACTTTTCATGAATAGGATGAAGTCTTAATAAACTAAATAAATAATCTTATTACCAAAAATTGAGACAATTGGTTCTAAATACAGGTTTTCTATGAAGAAACATAATTAAATAGGATACATTTGTGAAGTTAAATAATAATAATAATAAAAATAATATATATGACAGAATGTGTAACATGGTTGCCCATTAAGCATAAATGAAATAGGATAGCTAAATCTGGCCATCTACATTAGTGCCAAGCTACTGAAATACTGATAGATTGAAAGTATTGATAAATATTTCCCAGTTAAAGGGGTCCTATTATGCAATCAAGTTCAACAATTCTTTTACAAAGTCTTGATTTTGTTTTGGGGGTGTACTAGAACAGGCTCTCATACTAACTTTATTTTTCACAAATTTTACATTATTACAACACCTCTCTCCCCAGTCTGGCATGAACTCTGGCATGATAATAGTTCCTGTATCAAATGAAAGCCCCCTTCTGAAATACAAAATGTGCTGTGATTGGTTAGCTGGGCCAGTATGTGTTGTGATTGGCAGCACTCTGCGCCTGGTTGGGAAATGTCACACCCCTTACCATAGCCGCCTGCCAGCTTCAGTGTAAATATTGTGTCAAAATCAAATCAATTTGAGCGCGATTTAAACCCGGATGATTGTAACCACTCTAAGTTTGTCTGCCTTGGGAAAGCTAGCGTGTCTCCGACATAGTGATAACACTCGTTGCCTTCTCCAGTGCAGCTCAACCAGGTCTCATCCCATTTGTTGATATTTGTGATATCACAAATCCCGGAAAATATGCGTTGTATTCCAATCGAGTCGTTCGTTGTAGTTTTTAAAATGTGATTTCTGTTAAGTAAAATATCTCCTTTTTGAAGTGGACTTTGAGCTTTGTTAACTTTGCAATCTTTTTTATGCTCAAACAGCAACATTACAGACTAACTAAAGTTGAAAAAGTGAAAAAGCATAATAGGACCCCTTTAAAAAAAATTACCAAAAGATTATTTATAGTTATATAAAGGCAAAATGTGTGTTTTTTGGTCAATGATTATTTGTTTTTCGTTTTTTTTTTTTTTACTATAGTTTATTTGTTTTTTCGGGTACAGTCATTTGTTTAAATGTTACCTTTATACAGTTTTTAAACTAGTAACTTTTCATTAACTGTAGTTCATGTTTAAAGTTTAACATTTCCAATCTAGCTCTCACACACACACACACAGAGAGACAGGTACACACAGCATTTTTAGATTTTGCCTGGAATGCCTAAAAAAACAAGTTTAGCTTGTTTTTGTGTCTGTAAGCTTGGTACTGTACATCAAGCTGATTGAGAAATATGTATTAAACAATGTAAAAAGGATGGGATTTTTGGTTGTTTGTTGCCTAAAGCACCACTTTCAGTATCTGTTTGGATTATTCAAAAGCTCCAGGGCTTGAACTTGCTGTTTGGATGCAAATATAGTGCATTAGCTATAGTTTCCACTCTCATGTGACAGTACAAGCTCTCAGCTCAAGAAAAGTACAAAACAATTATTGAACATATCACTCCAATATAGGACCACAATCATCAGTACCTGCCTAATTATTTTTTTAGTGATTCATTGTTTTAAACATCATCTCTTTGTTGGCCTGTATATGGGCTGGTTGGTTGAAGATTGAGGAATTAAAAAATAGGTGCTGCTCTAAATATCAGGCCCACAATTTGTTTGAATATCTGACTGTCTTTCAGTGTTTATGGTAAAAATTTATTGTAGGAAGGTGGCATTGGCTGAAATGGATGGCCGTGTTTTGCAGTGGCCCTCTGACAGGCTTTAAAATGTATTATTCTTAGTCATCCCTCTGAGAGCTGTGACAACAGTCACAACATCTCTGACTCACACTTAGTCTTTACTCATGCAGATACTGTATATTCTTAGGCCACCAAAAATTTTTTAGCCAGCAGAAAATGATCCACGGCTGTTTACCACCAATATTTTGATACCAAATCCGAACGTTGTTACTAAAAATGTTTTTTTTTTTCTCGGGCCTCTTCTTGTGGGCCATAGTGAGTATCTTTACACAGCTAATACAATATTAGCATAGACATATTGGTTAAGGCCGCATATTTTATTCAAATGCATTTCAATTCTGTGCCTATAGTTATGACTCAAGCAAGATGAGCCAAAACATCGGTAAACACAGCCGAAAGGCGATACTGTCTTACGTTTTAACGTAGCTAGAAGAGTTATCACAAACATTTGAAAAGTTAAAATCTACCATCGAACAGAAAAAGCTGTCTCGTGCCGTTCTTTGCATTACACCTAATACAAGTAGGATAACCTGCCTGGATCATAAATAACTTTGTTTTCTAACTCCACGAAGTAGCCATCTTAGCGTGCTTTATCTAAAAGTGAAGGCGTAAGCTACTTTTCCTGCGGTTACCCCTTATAGCTAAAAAGCCATATAGGGAAAGACAGTCGACTTTAATTATATGATTTATAGTGTATAATACACATTTCATATCGAAGCCATGTTTCATTTTTAACGTGATGCGCTCGGCTTGGTCACTAATTCGCTGTGCAGCCACAGCAAAATAGACTTCCGTGAATGGAAACGATCGCTGCCGCTCAGGAACACATTTGCCCGGCCGGCATCGGTGCTGCAGAGTGAATGCATCAACACGCGAATGTTGATCCTAAAAGGCTTATTACGTTAATAACACAAAAATGTCATGCTCGAACTTGCCCCGAATTTAATGGCAAGAGAATGGTGACTGTTTTTTTCAAGCAGCAAGACATCATACAGGATCTGTCGCTACATAATCCTATGCATCTCAGTGGCCGTTGATATTCCAAGCATTCTGAAGTATACTGGGGGTTTGTGTGAGAAACAAACCGAAATGGCCACATGTTATTATATTTTATGAACTCTGGTTGACACCCAGTGGCGCCTCGGGGGGGGGGCGGGTGAGGAGGCCCGCCCAGTAGCTCACGACTATGTGCGCACAGGTGCATATCCTTTTGAGATATAAATTTTAATAAAACACAAGACTACGTTATGTAACTCTAACAGTAGGCTATTTAATATGTGTTGTTCTCCGGTTGTCAGTCAGAATGAAAGTTCTTGTGTGAACCTTAGGCCTATATATATACCCAAGCCATTTTATTATTCTTTCCTTTTTGTCTTATTGTTTAAAATATTTATTTTGAAACAAGTTAATTAATTTCTTAATTAAACAAACAAACGGACTTACTGGGTGAGCAGTGTAGGCTATGACAGCTGTCATATCATACCCTACCATGCCCAGCTGATGCAAAGAATAGAATTTATATATACACAGAAGAAAGCCCTGTCTAGACTCTGCACCAGTATGAGTTGTGTTGAGCTATTCATAAACCAGTTTGTTTGACAAAAAAAGATTAAATGTAATTCCAATAAATGTGTTAAGAATCCATACAAATGCAGCAGCGACCCACTGCGAGCGAATATTATTCTGCTGCCGTAGTACTGACAGAAGAACTGAATGATGGCACGGTTGAATCTTCGACGTTGACCAATCAGACTAGAAAGGGGGTTTAATTCCCGCCAGTCCACATGTAGAAACTGAAGATTCAAGTGATTTATTCATTTTTCACCCAAAATTTAATTTAATGTTTTTCAAAAAACGAAAATGCGCAGCTTTCTCTATTTTCTACTTTCAATATTAAATCAAAAAGCGAGTCAGGATAATTGAGTTCGAATGATAATCAAAAGGATTATATGGGGTTGTCTAGTTTCATACTGCTTGGTTCTAGACGTTCTGCGGAACTAGAAAATTAGCTAAAAATTAAAATTTAAATTCTAGATTTTAATTCTAAAATCGTATATAAGGAGGGAATGGGTGTTCTTCAAAAAAGTGAATGGCAGCAGATGCTTTTGAACCTTAAAAATATCAAACGTGGGATAAACATTTGAACAAAGACATGATTGGTCTCTTTCAGTGTAGTTGCTGTAATGTTCACGTTAGCTTGTCTTTTATGCAAATGTCAGGAAAATTGCAAATGATTCCCTCTTGAAGATACACCGAAATGGGTCATATTTGTTCAAATGAGCAAATTTACTCGTCCTTTACAAGCTGTTGCCTAGAGGAAACCACCATTTGCCATGTAGGCACAAGACAGTCAGTTCCAATGCATGAACACATTCTGCTGACGAAGCTGACATAAACAATGAACAAGTGCCTGAAATCATTCAAATTTTTCTATTTTTAATTACACTGCTAAATTATGAAAGTTTCCATGTTGGTTGGTGTTTTGACTCATTCATACCAGTGCATTTGAATCTTTTGAATCATTTCACCAAAAAGATTCATTCACAGATTTTTTTTTTTTTTTGTGGTCATTTTGTAGGTGCCATTGTTACATCGGTAGTGTTGTGTCGTTGAAGTGAAGAGTCATGAATCCTTTAGTCAAACAGATGAGCGAGAAGCACCTGATATTAAAATTTGAGGCTGCACGACAAGTCTGCCCTAAGAGAAGTTGGCGATGATAGACATCATGGGCCAGCGTGCTAAAAATGAGCAAACAAATAATCTGTCAAGAAAAAAAATAGGAGTGTTTTAAGGATTATAAGGGTTGTACCAAATGAAAGCAGTAATGCATCATTTTTATAAAATTTGTTTGCCACTTTGTCGTGATACCTTGCAAATGACTTTAATCCAATATAGTAGAAGAAGTTGGTTATAAAGTGCATTATTTTTTTTTTTCACAGTTGACTAATTCTTCATACACAGTGAAGCCCACACATGATTCCACATGCCGAAGCATGCAAACCAACATTAAGTCGCCGTCAACAGATCCTCGCTTCGCAACTGAGTGTCATAATTATTCGAGTTGCGTCAAGAACGACTAATCTCATGCTATTTATTACGTTTTGGTCCGCCATCTATAAGACATGAAAAGCCCAGGTCACCTGTTTCAAAGAGGGAGAGGCGAGTGAGTGATATGAGCAGTCGATTCATTCACTTATAACAAACGTTTGCGGAATTGTAGATTTACTAGATCCTCTTCTCTATTTTGCCCCTCAAGATGACGGCTCATGAGCTAGGCATTAAAACTAGTTGCCAAAGATCAAAGACAATTTTTAATATAACTCGACTGCGATCTAAGTTCGCCCCCCCCCCCCCCCAAGAGCAAGGGAACGTCATATACACCTAGGATGCCTCGGGGCTGAGTAAAAAGCAGCCTAAAAAATAATCCTTTAAGTGCTTAACAACCTCATTTGAGTGGGCAGACCTTTTACATGTCAGACAAGCCGCAGTCAGTGTGCATGGAGAAGATGGAGAGAGGCAAGGTGCTCACTAGTTGGCGTTTAACAATGACCCTCCTTGAACATGACGCAAGGAGGACTGAGGAGGGGAACTTCACTTCAAAGCTGTGGAGGCGAGTGACTGGAATAGAAAGAGGTAAACCAGGTACTGATGCCAAGACCAGTCAACGTCTCCACCTTCATTTTTACTTTTGTGCCGTTGTGTTTTTCCTTTAACTTTCTTGCATGTACTTACTGTATCTCCTATAGCTTGTTACTTCACGGACTATGGGACAGAGTGTCTTTACAAAGTGAAGACTTTCATTATTTTCGTTATTCCACTGATAAGAGACCAGTGCCCCCCTGTGTAAACTACTAATAATAACTTTTCAACTACTGTTTACCTGGAAGCAAAAGATGCAAATCAAGTTTAGAGTAAACAAATATTGTGCCACTATCTGTAAAATGAGTCCATACTTTATACTTTTGTATGCAGTGTTTTTTCTTACAAAACGTTTTATAGTGAATGACAAACCTGTTTTTCAACTCATCGTTGATGCAAAAACAAACAGGATTGTTTGTGGAGTTTAATGTGCAGAGGTATGATTTTGTCTAAGATCTCTTTGCGCGTGGTATCTATGAATTCAGACAAATTTAAACAGAACACACAGAATCCAGGAAGAAATAAACCCTCCCTTTTCATTGTGCCCTAAAAATGTAATTAATGCTTGTTAAATTGTAGAAGTTTTATTTATATTAATTAGCCATGCTTTTTGATTACTGTAACCAAAAAGAGAAAAATCCAGAAACGTTAAAACTGAAAAAATGAAGTTTGGGAATAAAACTGATTTCATTGGGCCCAGTTATCCTGGCAGTTTGGTTGCCAAGAGACTTGTGTTGACTGGCACACAACTGTGAAGCTAACAAAATCAACATTTCTGCTTCCTTAAATGTCATCTGAGCTTCAAGCAATGGAATGCCTTCATATCAGTTAGCAATATCCCATATCCAACTATGAATGCAACGAAGCATTAGAGGCAGCAGACAAACAGAAAATTGATTCTTGACAGCTGTTTGTGACCTGAATGCCAAGTACAGCATGGTCTCGGTCCCCCCCCTAGCGTTATGGATGGTATTGTGGTGTCAGTCAAATTTGTTAGCTTTTTAGTTTCCTGTTGCAACAGTGCTGTGAGGATGTTGTCTGCACCTGTGATAGATCAGGATGGGAATGACATTTGGCACTAAGATGCTGCAGCTGGACCTTATGGGATCTGCGGTTTGAACTACCAAATTGGCAGTCAAGTATTAAACTGGGGAAACATATTTTTCATCCCTTGTGCATTAAAACCGTGGGAATCTGGAAAGAGAACAGTGGCAGAGAGATACTATGCAGTCAGAAAGAGATGAGAAGAAAAAGACAGGGTGAGATAGAGACTAAGATAGATACTGTCAGAGACCAGTGATTTCTCAACTAAAACAAGCATCAGGGCTTTTGATGTCACAAAGGCTATTTTCACATGCAGCAAAAGTTTGGAATGCTAAATAATGTGTGGTTTGAGTTTGTTTATGAAAAAAGTCACTTTTTACACTGCAGTTGCATACATAATTAATTAAAAATGAAAAAAAGTGAATTGCATCAAATGAATGCCTTAAATTGTTAGGCCTAACCCTAAAAATTATATTACGCAATAATAAACTGTGTGTGTGGTGTTGTTTTTAATATATGTATATATAATTTTATTTACAGCGTATATGCTTGCTGATTGGGGGGGGGGGGGGGTAGATTTTTACAAATCATGTAGGCTATAGCTTCTGACCATTAAATCAAATAAAATCATACTCGTGATTTTAAAACATCACTTATTGTTGAAACAGAATAGAACAGAATGAAACAGACGTAATCCAAAAGATTGGAAAATACTTTTTATTTTACAGGAAATTCAACAAATTGCCTCAGACAAAAATGTTTTTAAAGTTTCTTTGCTGTGAACTTCACTTTTTCCAAATACTACGTTTAGTTGCTTCTCTGAAGTGCTCATTGCTGTAGTCGTTGAACTTCAAAACTTGGCTTTGTTGTGTTGTAATCCTGTACATGTCAAGCAATCATATTTAGTCTGCTTTGAAAAACCATTTGCAGTTTATTGTGCCTATATGCATCAGGTTAGTGAACGCTAACGGTGTGGATGTGACGTATGAAAACCAAACCAAGTCAAGAAATATTATAATAATTCCTTACATTTACATAGCACTTTTCTGGGCACTCGAAGTGCTTTACATAGAAGGGGGAATCTCCTCAACCACCACCAGTGTGCAGCAATCCACCTGAGATGCGACTACAGCCCATATTGCCCGCCAGATCGCCCACACACACCAGCCTTATTGGGTTTTTTTTTTTTTTTACGTGGAGAGCGAGACAGAGTGATGAAGCCAATCAGCCGATATGGGGGATGGTTAGCGGGCCATGATGGTCAGAGGCCAATGGGCGAATTTGGCCAGGATGCCGGGGTTTCACCCCTACTCTTTTTCGAAAGACATCCTGGTATTTTTAATGACCACAGAGAGTCAGGACCTCGGTTAAACGTCTCATCCGAAAGATGGTGTTTTTTGTCAGTATAGTGTCCCCGTCACCACACTGGGGTGTTAGGACCCACACAGACCACAGGGTGAGCACCCCCTGCTGGCCTCACTAACACCTCTTCCAGCAGCAACCTAGTTTTCCCAGGAGGTCTCCCATCCAAGTACTGACCAGGCCCAACCCTGCTTAGCTTTAGTGGGCACCAGTTTGGGCTGACAGGGTGTATGGCTGCTGATCATAGAATCCAAAGACATAGAAATAGACTTTAGAGAAGGAAACCTCAGATTGTGATTATGTTGTCATATTAGACTTGAAATAGAATATGAAGCTTACAGATCATGTGACTCTTTCACCCTAAAATGTGCTATTGTGGTCTTTAAATGCAGTATTAAGCCTCATCTACTGTATCTCCCCCCTCAGCTGTGATAATGTGTCAGGGCAAACCAGAGCACTCCAGCTTGTGTTTGTCGAAGATATTGATCTTGCCAGTGGTAATTTCTTCTGCTTTATCTGTTGTGTTTGTGCGAACAGGCTGCACTTGGTAGTTAAAATTGGAGATCAGGGAAATGCTTTTTGCTGTCATCCTTTTCCATTCATTCTACGTGATGTAGAGTCAAATTTTCCTTTCTGCGAACAAGGAAAACTGCAGTGCTGAGCCAAATATACTTGCTGATCTCTCTCTTTCTCTACTTCTAGGATAGTTCACCCAAGAATGAAAATTGTTGTCATCATTTTCTATATGATTATTTTATTCCATGGGACAAGAAAGTAGATGTTTTAAAGAATGTTCATGCTGCTCTTTTATATACAGCACAGTGACCAGAGGATATCAAGCTTAAAAAAGATGAAAAATTACGATACACTGTTCAAAAGTTTGGGATACAATTTTTTTTTTTAAAGACATTAATATTTTTATTCAGCAAAGATGCATTAAAAAGTGACATTTGATGTTTTAATGTAAATAAATGCTGTTATTTTGAACATTCTTTTCATCAAAGAATCCTGAAATAAGTTCGCTGTTTCCACAAAAATATAAAGCAAAAACTTGATAAAAATAGGAAATGTTTCTTGAAATGTTTCTATATAATATTAAAATAGAAAACAGGTAAATTGTAATACTATTTTATAATATACTGAGCATTTATCAAGAAATATATTATGGTGAATTAGGGATGTAACGGTATGAAAATTTCATATCATGATTATAGTGACCAAAGTTATCACGGTTTTGTTAAAATGAGATGTAAATGTTTAAAAAGAACTGATACACACACTGAAAATATTTCAATAAGTTTTATATTTGAAAAACAACAAACAACTAATACAATTAGCAGCTATATGCACTTTTTTTAGCATAAACATTAAATTAACATATTAACATGAAGCCCTAATAATAATAATAATAAATCACCATTATATATTAAATAAAATAATATATCTATCTATAATATATATATATATATATATATATATATATAATATATATATATATATTATATATACATACATACATACATATATAAACCACACAACACTGGAATTTCCGTTTGTGATCATGTGATCTTCGGTTAGGAGATCTTGTGATGCTTTTAAAAGCAAAGTTGGGGTTGATTTCGAGTTCACATACAAACATAAATAGAATAGGCTAATTAAATTTGTCTATTTTAATGTAAGACAACATATTTTTCGTCAGTGATAGAAATATGATTTAAGACGGTAGTGTAAGCAAGTTTAGTTTGAAAACGTTTAATAGTAAATAAGACACAATTAGACAATATTTGAATAAAATAATAATAAGAAGAAATATTTATTTGCAACAACTGATGGAGTACTGAATGCTGCACGCATGCGCAGCGTTGTCAAGGTAACATTTGGTCAGTCATCCCTTCGCCAAGGGAGTTCCAAATGCTAATACGAGACTGTAATGCCCTACACCCTTAAAAGAACACACTTCAAGGGCTCTGCCCTTCGAAGGGAGTAGGGCATAGGGATGCTCACTTCTGTCTGGAAGTCGCCCCATGTCTCTTGTATCACCGCAGACGCGCTCTCTCGTTTCATTCAAATGCAGCTTGCGTCTCAGTTTTTGATTGTATTGAAAATGAAATCAGAGGAATTTAGTATTAATACTACTATAATTTTGCTGTAGTGATCATATTGTCCTGACGATTGTTTTGTACACTGTTCATAATGGATTTATAAGATTTCAAAACATTAATCTCATTTCAATATTTCATATCCCCGTATTTATTATTTTAGGTAAACAAAAAAAAAAATCCATGTAATAAGTTAACTATGAATATACAATACATTATCCCTTAAATGTCAACCTGATAGTTTGAACGTTCGTTCGTCTTGGCTCAAAGCCACTTGCTGAGAACTTTTCTTCGCGGAAGCTTTGCGTTAAACAAGTGAGATAACAAAATATTTAATCTCTAATCAATATTTTTTGTCCAATTATTTGCCCAGTAATTTTGGTATTGAGGTAAAATTTACCTTGCATTCGCCCCCTAACTAAGGGCTGGTGTTCACGAGAGACCCTCCCATGAGAGCAAACATTTGATTCCGGTCTTTCCCCCTTTGCAGAGATTTCTCTTGCAAGATTCTAGCAGAGAAGGGTGATCGTCCTCGATATTTTAAATGATTCCGGCTCTGTTAAAAGCCAAAATACGACCCGACCCCCGATTTGGTCTCCTTTAAAGGGCTGAAATTCCTAGAGCGCTGTCACTTGCCTTCCGCCATTTGTGGAGTGAAAAAAAAAACAACAACAACAACATTGCATGCTGCTTCTGCGTCAGACTGATGCTGGCTAGACAGGATTTACCGCGAGTTTTCAAAAGCGCGATAATCAAACACTGTTTTGATGATAATTACATTTTAAACGGTAATACTAACCGTCAGGGCATTTTATCGTGATTTACCGTAAAACCGGTAATGGTCCATTCCCTAGGGGAGTTTTAAGCGATTTTATAAAAAACATAAAGAAAATTGAAAATCTTACTGACTACAAAACAGGAGTGTAAAAGTTGGCCATATATGTGCCACTAGATCCACTTTTAAAGTATACAAAGTCACTATTTGAAAATATGGAAAAACCTCGCTTTTATCTTAAAGAGGTTTGATCAAATTTATGGAGGCCAGAGGGTATATCACAACACTAGAATTTTATAGAAAATTATCACTTTATTTGACAGTTATACATAGAAAAATATGACCGTTATGTAAAGAGACATTTAAATAAGTTCAACGAACATTTCACTCCGTACACCTACACTAGGACAAACGGCGCTACACAAGTGAAACTTCAACATTGCACTCTAGTGGTTATTCCCAGCCCCGCACGGCACACTAGAAATCGTGGTCACACAATCAGTTTAACAGGTGAAAAGATCAACGCCTCCCCAGTCCCGTACACGGAGAAATCATGTTCATATAAACTTTAAAACTCACAACTAACATACACACTCACACATACACACAACACATAAAGAGACTTAAAATGTAAAACACTTCCCCCGTTTCCAGGACACAAGACCCCACCCCGGGGTCTAGGGAAAGGAATCAGCCGTGCCGGATCCGTATCTTCAAAGCAAGCACGCGCTCCTTTTCGCTTTATTATCGTCTCCGCAGTTACGGCAATTAATCACAACGTCACTGGCAGTAATTAGTCTTTGGTACACGGCACACTTCTCCTTGGGGATCACAATATCTGGAATACGCAGGAGTCCTCTTTACTTAGAACATACGGTAAGCGCTCCTAAACCCTCCCCAACGTTATCTAACTTCACAAATTCCATCCATTTATCTAACTATCTTTGTTGCCGGACAAACCCTAATGGTCTCGAGCAACACCAAGCATCCCCATCTTTCCCTGAGCGCCCACAAACACCTCTCTTCCTCTCACCTGTTCTCCTCCTTAAATGTCCTCCAGGTGAGTTCAATTATCCATACATTGTCAATCAGAAGAGAACACGCTGCAAAAAGGTTCCTATAGGCGGGACCAAAGCCCAACTAAGAAAAGAACTCCCCCAGCATTCATCAACTATCCCTCCCCTTCGGATAGACGGACTCCATCCTCGAGTCACATCAAATTATAATCCCTAGTCCAAGCTGGTGGTCTCCGAGAACGAGCTGGCTGAATCCTTTGAGGACATGGCTCTGGAAGGGAGCCTCTAGCTTCCATCCTCTGGTCCCCACTCTCCTGCTGCACCTCACCCGAACCAATGTCCACAGCAACAGGATGTAAATTTCCACCAGACAGCCCACCTTCCACAGCAGACTCTGATCTCTGATTTCTTTCGATACTGGATGCAACAACCCTCTCCCTTATCTGGGCAGCCTCTGGAGCATCAGGTTGATGATACCCCCATACAAATCCATATTCTTCCTCTGCACGGCTTTGGACCTCGGGATATCGTTTAGCAGTCCAATCCTCAGGGACTATTGGGTTATCCTGCCCCACCGATTCTGAAAAAGAACAAGCAACATAAGGCTTCATTCGGTTAAAATGCACAACACTCAGAACCCCCCTGTGATAGCTGCACTCTATAGAGCACATCAGACACCCTTTCTATGATTTTAAATGGCCCCTTAAAGCGTCTCTGCAACTTAGGGCACACACCCCGTTTACGAGCTTTGTTTTGAATCCAAACTAATTCACCAACTGCATAGTAGTGGAAATTGGCTCGAAAATCAGCACATGTCTTTTGTCGCTGAGAAGCTTGATGCTGATGCCTTTTTACTGCTTCTACTACTGTAGATAAACTTTCCGCTATTCCAGTCACATATTCATTTACAGACTGAAATTTCTGCATATTATCTACCCCCAACATAATATCCACTGGAAGGACCATTTCCTGCCCGAATAACACCTTATACGGTGTAAACCCGGTACTTGCCTGCAAACTACTACGATAGGCCATCATCACATATGGCAGCAACCTATCCCAGTTCAACTGGTTTTCATCCACAAACAATGAGAGCATTGACAATAGAGTACGATTAAACCGTTCTATTAGCCCGTCAGACTGAGGACGATAGGGAGAAGTACGAGACTTGTTTATCTGCAACAATCTACACACTCTTTAAATAGACTAGACTCAAAGTTTCTCCCCTGGTCAGAATGTAAACTCCGAGGCACCCCATACCGACACACCCACTCCTCCACCAACACTCTAGCAATAGATGGAGCCTTTTGATTAGGCAGAGGGAATGCTTCAGTCCATTTGGAAAAATAGTCACCAATAACCAAAATATACTTATTTTGATTTAAAGTCTCTGGTAATGGACCCAGAATGTCTACAGCCACACGCTCATATGGGCGGGATACAACAGACATCTGAAGAGGGGCACAAGGAGCCTTTCCATTAACCTTGCGAGATGCACAATCATGACACTCCCTACACCATTTTCTTACATCCCCAAACCACCCAGGCCAATAGAAACGATCCTTCACCTTAGCTTGTAACTTCTGAATGCCTAAATGTCCCCCAGTGGGTGTATTATGCAACATGGACAACACCCCTGGAACCAGACTTCTAGGTAAAACCACCTGTACTGCAGAAGCCGCATCAGAATTTGCTGGAGGTATCCTCACCAACCGCTGATTTTGCACCTGCAATTGATCACATAATGGCAAATACTTAACAAGAGCAGGGTTAAGTTCAGCTTCCATACGGCTATCCCCCAAGCTATTTTTTAACTGAAGCAGCAGCTGAATATTTGGGTCCTCTTGCTGAGCCCTAACCAACTCATCTGTGCTTTCCTGAATATCTTTTCTGAGACCCCCCATTATTTCAGTCTCACTCACTGCTCGAACTACGGTCACTTGCGCCTTAACCTGAGAGAAATCATCACCTCCCTCCCTAATGCCTCCACCCCCAGATCCTGGAAGCCTTGAAAGGGCATCAGCATTGGCATGCTGCTTCCCCGGCCTATGAATAATTGTATATTGGAAGTTGGCCAGTTGCTCCACCCAGCGAGCCAACTGCCCCTCCAACCCACTGAAATTATGCAGCCAACGCAATGAACTATGATCAGTTCTCAGCAAAAACTCCCTCCCGAGCAAGTAATGTCTAAAGTGCTTTGTAAAAGTTACCACACTAAGAAGCTCTTTCTTTGTAGTGGCATACTTCCTTTCTTGTTTCGTCAAAGCTCTACTAGCATATGCCACCACCCGCTCCAAACCCCCATCCTCTTGAGACAATACAGCCCCAATTCCTACATCACTGGCATCAGTGTCTAAAATGAATGACTTTTTAGGATCTGGATAGGCCAACACAGGAGCAACAGTCAGACTTGCTTTTAATTGCTGAAAGGCCTCCTGACACTGTTCCCCCCAACAAAATCTTTTTCCCTTTTCGGTGAGCTGATGAAGAGGACGAGCAATCTCAGCAAACCCTTTAATAAATCTTCTATAATAAGAGGCTAAACCTACAAAACTCCTCACCTCAGTCTGCGTTTTAGGTGTAGGCCAAGCACGTACTACTTCTACCTTAGATGGATCTGCCATCACTCCCTCAGTCGAGATAACATGGCCCAGGTATTGCACCTGAGAGGCAAAAAGGGTACACTTAGACGGTTTAACCTTAAGATTAGCATGACGAAGTTTAACAAGAACCTCATCCAATCTCTGAAGATGCTCTTGAAAGGTACTCCCAAAAACAATTATATCGTCAAGGTACACCAAGCAAGTGGTCCACTGCAGATCAGCCAAAACAACATCCATCAGACGCTGAAAAGTACTTGGAGAGTTGCATAACCCAAAACTTAAAACATTAAATTCAAATAAACCCTGGCGAGTAATGAATGCAGTCTTAGGTCTGTCCTGCGGGTCAACCTCCACCTGCCAGTAGCCACTCACTAGGTCTAAAGTGGAGAACCAACAGGCATGTGTTAAACTATCAAGAGCATCATCAATCCTAGGAAGAGGATATGCATCCTTCTTTGTAGCGTCATTTAGTTTACGATAATCTACGCAAAAACGCAGACTACCATCTTTTTTTTTAACCAAAACTACAGGTGCTGCCCACGGACTACATGATGGACGAATTATGCCATTTTCTTTCATCTCTTTTATCTGCTCAGCAACCTCCTGCTGGAGGTGCAACGGTACCCGACGAGGGGGCAATTTAACAGGCTGTGCAGAGCCAGTATCTATCTTATGCAAAGCAAGATGAGTTCTCCCCAAATCCGTATCCCCTTTACTAAACACCGACGCATTACGATGTAATAACTCCTCAATCGCCCGCATCTGTCTAGAATCAAACCCCCGTTCCTTCAACCCAAAATGTGACACTAAATAGTCCACAGTCAAAGGAGAGGAAACTGGCTCATTCACTTCGGTCGTCAACACACTATCCCCTACCTCCACATCAGGGAAAAAAGTACCAATCTTCATGTTTTGCTTTAGAACACAATTATCTTCGGACACATTGATAACTCGCACTGGCACCACCCCTTCCTCCACCTTACAAACCACTCGAGCCACCAAAACGTCACATGTTGGAAGCATGATAGAAAAAGGCTCCAACATACCCTCGTAATGTTGTGGAAGAAGTCCTTCCACTTTACCAGGTACAATAGCTTCAGTACGAGGGGGAATCATAATATCTGCCTGCACCCGAACTACCTTAGGTTGTACACTACCATCTTCACTAAACAGGGGGAGCTTCTTACCCATTAACCGGCAGCATTTTTCACCCAAATCAATAACTGCCCCAAATTTAGAAAGAAAATCTGTACCCAACAGTAATTCTTGGGGGGTAACATCAGCCACCAAAAACTCAACAATCACAGCCAAGGAATCAAACTGGCATACAGTCTGCCAACGACCCAAAATTGACATTTCCCCACCATTCGCCACGGCTACTCTACCCTGATATCCATCTAAACTGGACCCCCCATTAGTTACATTTAACCAAAACTGCTTGGGTACAATAGAAATCTGTGCGCCAGTGTCAATCAATAAACGCGTTTCACACCCACCTACTTTACCTGTCAGAAAAACTCCAGCACCGGTTGTAGAAACTGAGGCCAATTTATCAGACACAGACACGGGGGCAGGCATTTGGCCTGTTGTGCCCACCCCCTCTAGTTTCCCTGCAAATAAGGGCAATTCCTACGTAAGTGTCTAGTACAACCACATTCCCAACATGCTTCGGTCCGAAAACGGACCGATGGCTCAGATGGACTTGTCACAGGAGTGGTACGTACAGGAGCTGGCACATACTTCACCTGCATATCCTTTACAGTAACTTGTAAAGCCTTAACTTCTTGACGCAATTCCTCCACTATGCCCAGTAAAACTTCAACCTTATTATCCGACGAATTCTGAGCACTCAAACCACGGACTTTAGAATCTGAGCAATATGCATGTTCCAAATTCCGAATAAGCTCCAATTCAGATGCTAAATTAATGGCACTTTCTAAAGTAGTAGATTTCGCACTACGCAAATGTATACGCATATCGCCACTACCTACATGCGCAACGAAGTGATCACGAGCCAATAAATCTTGCGTAGCAGCATCAGCAGAAGGGTAGGCTTTATAAATCAAGCGTCTTAATGCATTACCAAACTCACGAGCGGTCTCATTAGGGAGCCGACGTCGGGAGGAAAAACTCACCCGATTCCAGTCTGCACTCTCACAAGGCTCTAAACACTTACCCATTGCATCGTTTAAAAGGGCATAATTATTCTTTGCTTCATAAGGAAGTCCACCATAAATATCTCTGGCTCGACCAGAAAATAATAAAGACATAAACTTTAACTTAAGCTCATTATCCCACCCATTTACTTGTGCCACCATCTCGAATTGCTCAGACCAATCCGACCATTCCCGTCCTACCCCAGTAAACGTTTCTGGCATAAAAAGAGGGCGAGAAACTGGAATTGCATTAGAGTTAACAGCTATCATAACGCCACTTAAAACGGACGCATTTGCTTCTGATTGTGACACAGACATGCCCTCTTCCTCCATCATTTTATTTATTATTTTGATCCCACCGCTGCCAAAGAGTGTAATAAACCTCGCTTTTATCTTAAAGAGGTTCGATCAAATTAATGGAGGCCAGAGGGTATATCACAACACTAGGATCTTATAGAAAATTATCACTTTATTTGACAATTATACATAGAAAAATATAACCGTTATGTAAAGAGACATTTAAATAAGTCCAACGAACATTTCACTCCGTACACCTACACTAGGACAAACGGCGCTACACAAGTGAAACTTCAACACTGCACTACACTGCACTCTAATGGTTATTCCCAGCCCCCCACGGCACACTAGAAATCGTGGTCACACAATCAGTTTAACAGGTGAAAAGATCAGCGCCTCCCCAGTCCCGTACACGGAGAAATCATGTTCATATAAACTTTAAAACTCACAACTAACATACACACTCACACATACACACAACACATAAAGAGACTTAAAATGTAAAACACTTCCCCCGTTTCCAGGACACAAGACCCCACCCCGGGGTCTGGGGAAAGGAATCAGCCGTGCCGGATCCGTATCTTCAAAGCAAGCACGCGCTCCTTTTCGCTTTATTATCGTCTCCGCAGTTACGGCAATTAATCACAACGTCACTGGCAGTAATTAGTCTTTGGTACACGGCACACTTCTCCTTGGGGATCACAATATCTGGAATACGCAGGAGTCCTCTTTACTTAGAACATATGGTAAGCGCTCCTAAACCCTCCCCAACGTTATCTAACTTCACAAATTCCATCCATTTATCTAACTATCTTTGTTGCCGGACAAACCCTAATGGTCTCGAGCAACACCAAGCATCCCCATCTTTCCCTGAGCGCCCACAAAACACCCCTCTCCTCTCACCTGTTCTCCTCCTTAAACATCCTCCAGGTGAGTTCAATTATCCATACATTCAGTCAATAGGAAGAGAACGTGCTGCAAAAAGGTTCATATAGGCTGGGCCAAAGCCCAACAACAAACGAACTACCCAGCGTTAATCACAATATTCACAAGGCCCCAAAGTCGTTTTTGAGAGCTACAGCAGAGGGCAGATTTCATTAAGAAGGTTTAATTTCATGTCTGTTTTTTGCACAAAGACTGGTGTCAAAGACCAGACTGTAAAGACTAACATGTCTTTTGGACTACTTTTTTTTTGGACTTTTATATAGCTTTTTCTGTTTTAAGAGCTTGACAGCCTAGTCCTCATTCCCTTCATTTAGAGTAACCTGAGCATTTTTCAGAACATTTCTTTCATGTTTGATGGGAATAAGAGTCAAACGGGTGCAAGGGTGAGTCAAGCTATGACCGAAATTTTCATTCTTGGGTGAACTATAACTTTAAGGTCACTTTTCTGACTTCCTGTGTGTCACAGCTGGCTCATGTGGCCTCACTCTCCCCCTCCTTTGTCTGTTTTCCTCTCTCTTGATCCCTTCTTCCCCTCAGGGTCAAGGCTTTCCCAGAAACTGGGTTACAAGAGTGTACAGTCACATGGTTCAGCTTGACCGCCTGAGCGCTGAAAAAATAAGAATATCCAGAGACGCAAGTTACAGTCATTAAAACACACAAATACACATATGAATAAAGGGGTCAAACATACATAAACAACGCTCACACACACACACCACACACCACACGGCTGCAGTCAGAATTAAAAACTACTGGCAAAAATCCACAACAATCCCGTTCACTGCCCCAAAGTCCAATATCATTCCTCGCACGCACAACCCATAATGCAACATTTATGCAAATTATTGTTATCAAATTATTATCAGACATGCCCATAACAAGCACAAAGCAAATGTTTTACAGCACGCCCGTCCATGTGTGTTTAATAGACCACATTTAATACCTCTCTTTTTCATACTTGAGACACAATACACAGATCGAGAAGCTTCGTTATTCCTCATGCTCTGGTTTTATTCTTTATTTTTAGTTCTGTTTAGTCCTCAGTGCGTTAGTACTGGTACTTTTAGTAGTCTCAGTACTCCAGTGTTATCTGACTGGTCGCAGGCATTTTTGAACACAGCCATGCCATGAACACATATGTGACCTGGACCACAAAACCAGTCTTAAGTCGCTTGGGTATATTTATAGCAAAAGCCAAAAAAACATTGTATGGGTCAAAAATTATCGATTTTTCTTTTATGCCAAAAATCACTAGGATATTAAGTAAAGATTATGTTCCATGAAGATATTTTCCTACTGTAAATATATCAAAACTTATTTTTTGATTAGTAATATGCATTGCTAAGAACTTAATTTGGACAACTTTAAAGGCAATTTTAAAATTTTTGATTTTAAAAATTACCCAAACAAACATGAACTAGGAAAAACACTGCTCTGAATTTATTTGGTTCCTGAGAAAGCTGGATGATAATTGATTAATTTAATTTATTTAAAAAAATGCAATCGACGGGCACAAAAACTCAGTGAGGGTGCTAGATAATGCAAACAGTAAAACGTGGGGAAAAGTTGGCACACCATGCAGCACACAAATGTTTGTTGAGCACCAAATCAGCAAATTAGATCTGAAGGATCATGTGACACCGAAGTCTGAAGTAATGGCTGCTGAAAATTAACCTTTGCCATCACAGGAATAAATTTTAATTAAATATATATATACTATATACTAAAAAGGTTGTTATGGGTACGAAAGTATTAAGGGGGGGGGGGGGGGGGGGGGGGGGGGGGGGGGGGGGGGGGGGGGTGGGGGGGGGGGTTGACCCCTAATTTTTCACTCTTTGGGTATAGTTGCAGACATTTGCTAAAATCATGAGTAATGTTTTCATTTCCTTCATTAATGTTCAACAGAAGCACCCCATATGACAGAAAACACACAGAATGTGACATTTTTGCAGATTTATTAAAATAAAAACTGAAATATCACATGGTCATATGTATTCAGACCCTTTGCTGTGACACTATTATATTTAACTCAGGTGCTGTCCATTTTTTCTGATCATCCTTGAAATGGTTCTACACCTTCATTTGAGTCCAGCTGTGTTTGATATACTGATTGGACTTGATTAGGAAAAACACACATCTGTCTATATAAGACCTTACAGCTCACAGTGCATGTAGAGCAAATGAGAATCATGAGGTCAAAGGAACGGCCTGAAGAGCTCAGAGACAGAATTGAGGCAAGGCACAGATCTGGCCAAGGTTACAAAAAAACTTCTGCTGCATTTAAGGTTCCTAAGAGCACAGTGGCCTCCATTTCTTAAATGGAAGATGTTTGGGACGACAAGAACCCTTCCTAGAGCTGGCAGTCTGGCCAAACTGAGCTATCGGGGGAAAACAGCCTTGGTGAGAGAGGTAAAGAAAAACCCAAAGATCACTGTGGCTGAGCTACAGAGATGCAGTCGGGAGATGGGAGAACGTTGTAGAAAGTCAACCATCACTGCAGTCCTCTACCAGTCGGGGCTTTATGGCAGAGTGGGTTGACGGAAGCCTCTCCTCAGTGCAAGGCACATGAAAGCCCGCATGGAGTTTGCCAAAAAACACCTGAAGGACTCCAAGATGGTGAGAACTAAGATTCTCTAGTCTGATGAGACCAAGATATAACTTTTTGGCCTTAATTCAAAGCGGTATGTGTGGAGAAAACCAGGCACTGCTCATCACATGTCCAATACAGTCCCAACAGTGAAGCATCGGTGGTGGCAGCATCATGTGTGGGGGTGTTTTTCAGCTGCAGGGACCGGACGACTGGTTGCAACGAGGGAAAGATGAATGCGGCCAAGCACAAGGATATCCTGGACGAAAACCTTATCCAGAGTGCTCAAGACCTCAGACTGAGCCGAAGGTTTACCTTCCAACAAGACAAATACCCTAAGCACACAGCTAAAATAACAAAAGAGTGGCTTCACAACAACTCTGTGACAACAACTTCTTGAATGGCCCAGCCAGAGCCCTAACTTAAACCCAATTGAGCATCTCTGGAGAAGACCTAAAAATGGCTGTCCACCAACGTTACCATCCAACCTGACAGAACTGGAGGATCTGCAAGAAGGAATGGCAGAGGATCCCCAAATCCAGGTGTGAAAATTGTTGCACTTTCCCAAAAGGACTCATGGCTGGAGAGATTCAGCAAAAGGGGCTTTCGTAATAAATACTGAGCCAAGGGTGAATACTTAGGACACATGTGATATGTTCAGTTGTTCTTTTTTTAATAACATCCGCAACAACTGGGCAAAACAATTCTGATGTTTTCTGTCAATATGGGGTGCGTGGTACATTAATGGGGAAAAATAAATAAACTTAAAGATTTAGCAAAGGCACAATATAACAAAGATAGTGAAAATTTAAGGGGGGGTATGAATACTTTCACCCTTGGGGGATCCCCACTGTATGTATTATGTATGTATGTATGTATGTATAGAGTATATGTATGTAGTATGTATGTATGTAATATTTTCGTTTTATATTAGATATATATACTATATATAATAATATATATCTATAGATATAATTTGTTTACTTTATTCTGGATCAAATAAATGCAGCCTTAAACAATTTTAGACTCCTGTTGTAGGTTTATATTAAAGTGTATTCTTCTTATTCTTATTATATATTTTTATAGATTTATAGCTATATTTATAGTATTTATAGTAGTTTGCTCTGATATCGGAATAGTTGTCTCAAATTCTGAAATGTCACCTGCTGGTATCAGCTCCTGAACTTTTTGTATGTTATAACCCTAGCTTATAACCATAGTCCTGTTTAGTCTTTCTGTACTTCCTGTCATAACAAACGAGATAAAGAGATTGAGAGCCTTAAATCGACTCATGTTTAGAATAATAGTAATGGAAATGAAGACGGTGGCTCTAAGAGCTGGATTACTGTGTTATTAGATGTGTGGTTCGTGTTTGTGTGAGAGTATTGCAGATGTAGATGGGATTTGAGAGCACTGGCAACTGAAAAGCATCTTTCTGAGTATCTTTCCTTTATCTATCCCTCACTCTCTTCTAAAGCAAAATTTGGCTGCTATTCAATACATACTCCACAGCACACATGGGATTTGACTAACCAAATGGATAATGACAGTGAAACTCACTCTCCATCTTAATTTCATCTCATTCTTTCATCTTTTAATTCGTTTTCACATGATATATTTCACAGTTCAAGGTAGAGTGCTATATTGTGTGTTCAGCAGTTGTACACTATGAAGGTATTGACACGAGAACAGGTGTTTAGAGAAGAATGAGATGCCCAAGGTCCTTTGTTGAAGAGCTTCTTTGATTTCTGAAGCTCTGGGACTGGCACACCCTTTTTGTTAGAGGGAATTACTCTTGAGTTGTTCAGCTGATTTCATTTTCCAGCTGCCACTTTGAGGGACATCTGCTGAAAACGAGAGTGAAACCAAAGCTCCCATATAGTGTATCTTGATCTGCTACAGTCTGCAACAGTGATGCACAGAAATTTCAGCAATGAAAATATGCGACCGGAACAGCAATAAATACATTTTCGGTTTTGGCCTAAATGGTTTTGGTACAACCATTATGTTAACAAATGTTTAGATGTTATGTTAACAACGCTTGATTTGACCTTTGTGGCCTTTAAAGTCTTTGCAGCCCCTTAAATGGGACACAGCTATTTCCATAGCTTGTTAGTTAGCTAGAAAAAAATACATCTAGTATTTTGCTAAATATATATGCACTACATTATATTCATTATATTTTTATTTAACCTGTTAGTCATGTCTTCATTATTTTATGTATGCTTGAATAAATCTGTAATAAAAAGCAAGTCTTTATTACAGCCACCATTTGAATATTTATATTTCAGCAGTGAATTGGAGTAGAAACATAATTATATCTTTAAAAAGTTCATATAAAAACTGCATTACGTTAAGTTTAAATGTTTGTATACAACTCAACCGTTTTGGTTTCCGGCTATAAATACTTAAAGAAAAGATGACGTGTACATCTTGCCACAAAGAATTTCCTAATGATATTGACAGGGATTATTCAGTAGTTTCAGTCATGATTCACTGTGTCTGAACTAAGCATGTGTGTTAACTGATGGCCATGGTACTTGTGTCGTAATATCATTTGAAATCATCTGCTTAGCCCTGCCCTTCCTATAGTCAGTCATTAGCGCTATATTTAGTGGTAATGGAGATTGATTTTTAACCACTCCACCTCAATATGAATGCTTTTAAAATGGGATTTTGAATCCATAATCGTGTTGCATAACCAGATTATTAGTTTAGACAATGCGGCTTTATGAGCTTAGCGCCATGGTTAAGTAAGAGGGATATAACGTAGCATTGTAAGCAATGAATGTCCTCTATTTACCCAGACCCCATGTGTTAGGAAGGCTGCTCCCGCTGCTCCCTGCTGTCTGGCATTCAGCCTGCATGTGTGTTTGTGTGTGGCAGCTGTCATTGGACAACAGCATACTGAATGTCCCTGGAGCAGGGAGCAGCTCTGTCACAGCACCATCATAGTAGGGCTGCACAATTAATCCAAATTAAATCGCAAAGGCAATAAATCGCGATTAGGCAGAAGCTGCGAATGTCATGCGTATCTTTCAGTGAAGCACAGTTCTGTGATCAGTAGTAAATCTCCATCCGAAGACCAGAGGGCGCACTCGCGCTGAAATTCCAGTTATACTGCTTTCATTGGTTCAACGTGACTAATAAACACACGACTGCGGCATAATAGGTTATCGGAGTTTTTATTATTATAATTTTCATCATAATAACGTATATCTATAAAAATGCTAACGCCAATAGCCATATCCACTGCGTAAATCAATTACATTTTTTTGCCTTAATTAGTCTGTGTAAGAAGCCACATCATCTCACAGAAGGATTTATTTCAAACACTCGACTGACGTTATGAAGTGAGTTTGGAGTAAAAACATGTTATTAAATGTGGTATTTTCACGTGCTTTCAGATGGACCAGCATTTACTACACAGAGCCGTAGTTCACTGAGAAGATATGCAAACAGCTGTCATTATCGCGAACGATTTAGTCGATTTCATAATCCTATGATTATATCATCTGCGATTATGAACGCGATTTTGCATAGCTTGTCAGAGAACTATGGCTCTGTGTAGTAAATGCTGCTCCACCTGAAAGCAGGTGATGGAGATTTACTACTAATCACAGAACCGGCTTTACTGACAAAATGTGCATGATAATCGCGATTAATCGCGTTCATTAATCCGTGCAGCCCTATATCATAGTCAATAAACCAGCCCCTTTCACTGACCCCCTCCCTCCTCACGCTCACACTCACACACCACCACACACACACACACAGACAGACAGGGAGGTTTCAGGGAATGCCATATATAAGCGCTTGTTTTAAAGACCACATGAAACAGCTAAACAAGCACAGATTTTTGTCTTGAGTTTGTGTATATTATTGAAAGAGGAAGTTTGGGCCAGTAGGCTTATTAAAGTCATGGACCATGACTTAGCATGATTTGCTTCTTGTTGCGAAACTTCATTTATTAAACTGGAAACTTGAAAATTATGCAGTGTTTTCATTGCTAAGCTAAAATGCTATTTATAGCCAAAGACTAAGAATACACAAGTGTCACTCGTATAGTTTTGAATGGGGTAAAATGCAACACTCAATATGGCCGCTCTATCGAAGGAAGCCCCGCCTTCTGAATGAAAGAGCCAATCACTAATCGGTAAAGTCATCGCATCACTGCAGCTGCCATTAGAAGTCCCGGTTGTTATAGAAACAGTCAACGTTCTGGAGCATGTTCTGGAGACGTGTGCTTAGGACTGTACATACGCACTGACTGGTCAAGCCTGAAAAATAAGCTTTTTTAAGAAACAACATTTACGAGACAGTTGTTGTCAGATTTCATTGGTGATTTCAAATTTGAAATGTATTCGTAAGATTTGCGAACAATTTTGGAGAATTTAATGTTTCCCCATTCAAAGAGATAGGAGCTGCACTTGAATGCCCAAGAGGTATTTCAAAGATGGCCACTGGGCAATGGCTTCCTTAAAGGTACTTGTTTATAGCCCTTGGGAGGGGGGAGGGGGGGGGGGGGGGGGGGTTACTAGGCATGATTATAATTTATGAGTTTCAACTTCCAACCAATTTTTTTGCAGTAAAAGAATCCATAGATGGAGGATAAATTAACAGAAGAAGTAACACTGTTTGATATTTTGGTTATGTTGCTTAGTAATTTAATAGAGTATGTTACAAACTACTCTTTATGTAATCTATTGTGTAATAATTTTTTTAAGTCCTTAGGGCTAACAGCCACACATACAGACTAAAGGTCACAGAAATCTTAATTTTGATATAATGTATTTTTTCCTTTAAATGGATAGTTAACCCAAAAATGAAGATTGTCATTTACTTACTCTCAATCTTGTCAATCATTTACCTTAAACATGCATGCTTGATGCTCAAGACCAAGTGAGGTTTTTCTCCTTGCGTATCCAACATGCATTTTCAGGCTTCATTCACATTTGGATAACTTTTATGATGTCTGATTGAATATGTTGATCATGTTGATCTTCAATGGATTGACAAAAATGAGAGAATATTAAAAATATCTTTGGGACAACATGAGGGTGAGTAAATGATGACAGGATTTTCATTTGGTGACTAATCTTAAATCTGTCTTTCCTTTCGCTGTTTTTCTTTCTTTTACTTGTAGTCATGTTGTGGGATATTATGAACATTTTTGTTCACTTTCTTCTTTTCTTTCAATATCTGTCTCTCTTTCTCTCTCCTTTAGTGTATCTGCTGAATAATTTACTGTGTTTAAGATAGGAACATGAAAAGGAGAGTATTTAAAAGCTGTTTGTTTGTGGGTAGTGTGTAAATGTAGCCCTTCTGTTGTGTGTGTGTGAGAGAGAGAGACTCACACATTTAGAGCTGTTCGTTCAGAAACCGGCTTTACCTCCAGGTTTGCTGGGCTCTTGATCCGTCCTGTCACTCCTGCAGTTGCTGCTCAGCGTCTAGAGATAGACTAGACCAGAGGTGCATGCTAGTTTTCACAAGAGGAAGACTATCTACATGGGTGTTCAGGAGTCCAGGATCTCCTTCAGCCTATTAAAAAGTTATTCGGCTTGACTCTTGACAATCTGCTGTTTTTATGGCATTTATGCACTATTTTGTACTTTGTCTTTTGGGATAGACGAGGATTCTAATTTCTTCTTTTATTTATATTGCAGAGGGACTCCATGAAAGATGTCAGAGGAGGCGATTGTTATTGCCAAGTGGGACTATACGTCACAGCAAGACCAGGAACTTGACATTAGGAAAAATGAGCGCTTGTGGCTCCTGGATGACTCAAAAACATGGTGGCGTGTACGAAATGCATCCAACAGAACAGGCTACGTTCCTTCCAATTACGTCGAACGCAAGAACAGTCTAAAGAAAGGCTCTCTGGTGAAAAATATCAAAGATACACTTGGTAAGATACTTGCATATTTTGATTTCTTTTAATAAAGGGGTTAGCCAGTAATGTCAGGATGATGGCTGTGTAAGATTTTGTAATATCCTGAAATCCTGAAATAATGACAAATAAGAATGTCCAGTTTAAAGCACATGCTTAGAAATACTCTTATTCGTGTCAGATTCTCTGGATTCATATCAGTTTCTTATGGTTTTGAAAAATTATTCTCAAGGATACTAAACATTTTAAATGAAACGTAATATTTTCTTTTCAGCTTAAATAAATGTGAGTGTACACATCTAATCATTATATTCCAAAATATGCACTGCTGTTTAAAATTAAGAAATTAATACTTTTATTCCATACGGATACATCACAATTGATCAAGGCAAGGCAAGGCAAGGCAAGTTTATTTGTATAGCACATTCATACACAATGGTAATTCAAAGTGATTTACACAAAAATAAATAAAAACAATATCACACAATAAACCAGGAGTTAAACAACTTTGAAAATTCTTTAAAAAAAAAATTGGATTTAAGAGATTTAAAATGAATTGATAAAACGATTATACATATAATATAGTGCAATCAGTTTGGACATTGCACAGTGCTCATTCAGTAAATTCACAGCTAAACAGATGATTTTTGAGTCTGGATTTAAATGTGGCTAATTTTTTAGCACATCTGATCTCTTCTGGAAGCGGGTTTCAACTGTGGGCGGCATAATAGCTAAAAGCGGATTCCCCTTTTTTTGTGTGAACCCTTGGCATTTCTAACTGACTTCATCCTAATGATCTGAGTGGTCTGTTAGGTTTATATTCAGTGAGTATATCTGGTATGTATTTAGGTCCTAGGCCATTGATTGATTTATAAACGAGTAAAAGTACTTTAAAAGCAATCCAAATATAACTGGAAGCCAGTGTAAGGCCTGAGGACTGGTGTGATATGCTCAGAATATCTGGTTCTAGTCAGAATCCTGGCAGCAACGTTCTGGATGAGCTGCAGCTGTCTAAAGGTCTTCTTGGGAAGGCCGGTGAGGAGACCATTACAATAGTCCACCCTTCTGGTGATAAAGGCATGAACAAGTTTTTCTAAGTCTTGACTGGAAACAAAACATTTAATTCTTGCAATGATTTTGAGGTGAAAGTATGCTGATTTAGTTACAGCTTTGACATGACTACTGAAACTAAGTTCTGTCTCCAGAATCACACCAATATTCCTGACTTGATTTTTAGTTGTTAGATCCCTAGAGTCAATGTATGCATTTACCTTGAGAACTTCATCTTTGTTTCCGAATGCAATGACTTCGGTTTTTTCTTTTTTTAACTGAAGAAAGTTCTCGGGGGGGGGGGGGGGGCACATCCAACTGGCTCAGGAGTGCAGTACACACATTTATATGTTACAAAAGATTTATATTTCAAAATAACTGTGTTCCTTTGCACTTCCTAATTAGTCAAAGAATCCTTAAATTGGCATTTTTCCCCCCCAAAAATTTAGTCAGCGCAACATTGAACCTATCAATATTGATTAAACTAAGAAATGTTATCTTGGCACCAAATCAGCATATTAGAATGATTTATAGAAAACATTTCTCTGAAATATTTCCCATTATTGTGTTTTTTACTGTCTTTTGTTTTTTTTTTTTTTGATCAAATAATGCAGCCTTGGGTACCTTCTTCCAAAAACATTAAACCTATTTTACTGACCACAAACTGTTTAAACGGTCGTTCTTGGAACACCTGAGTTACTTTGGTATAAGCCATCTGTAAAAATAAAAGATTGCATCTGAGTCATTAACAGGCTATTTTCCATATAACTACAGTTCATAGAGTCAACTGTTAAAGAGATAGTTCACCTAAAAATTAAAATTGGCATGATTTACTCACCCTCATGACGTTCCTGCATGACTGACTGACTTCTGTGGTACAGAATTAGTGTATTTTCCAAGGTAAAAGATATTGTTGTTTTTTTTACAGATTTAATAAATTATTAAAAACATCATCAGAAATATCGGCTAAACTTACCTTGCCATGAAAAGGTTAATATTTGAAAATATTTATTGACCATGACATGCAGGGGAAGTCATGGCCTAATGGTTAGAGAGTCGGACTCATAACCCAAAGGCTGTGGGTTCGAGTCTCTACCGGCAGGGATTGTAGGTGGGGGGAGTGAATGTACAGCGCTCTCTTCCACCTTCAATACCACGACTGAGGTGCCCTTGAGCAAGGCACCAAACCCCCAACTGCTCCCCGGGCGCCGCAGCATAAATGGCTGCCCACTGCTCCGGGTGTGTGTTCACGGTTTGTGTGTGTTCACTGCTGTGTGTGTGCACTTTGGATGGGTAAATGCAGAGCACTAATTCCAAGTATGGGTCACCATACTTGGCCACATGTCACTTCACACTCACTCACTCAGTCATGAGAGTCTGCCATCCCTCTGGTATTTTTTACTTATTCCCTATTTTCATGTGAGAAATCCAAAGCCTTCAGAAATGAAAAAAGAAAAAATATTCAACATGAAGGATGTGTAAGCAGGAAGCACTAATCTAAAGGTTTTCATTGTAAAACCTAATTAGTTGCCCTGCCGTTAATCACACCGGGGAGAGCGGTGAACTGATCGATCAGCTGTGTCTTGGGGCATATTGAGTGTGTATGTTCAGAGTAGTCAGCCTCAACTCTCCTGGCTGTGAAGTGGAGACCAATGTGTCCCAAATTCCCAGTGCCGAACATACAACATTGACTTCTTTTTAACCGTTTAATGGTGGTTTGCCACAGAGCTGTTATGCTGTTTTTTGCAGAATCATGTGTTGATATCCAAGAGGTGTCAGCCCCTCAGAAACCTCACTCATGATGCTTTGTTCCACACTGTGGTTTTGTTTTTATAGTAGCATGGTTGGTTATTGTTGTTATTGTGGTGGAGATTCTTCTGTGTTACACTTATGGTTATGGTTTAACCACCTGGGATGAACAAGCTAAAGGCATTTGATATGCAGATGGTAGGAAATGAGCCGTGCTAATGGCAGCTAATGAGCTGTGCTTTTCCTCGACGGCCTGTTTAATCTTCCTATCAACAATATGGGGGTTTAAGTAAGCACATTTCATGGGTAAATTAAATTGAAATGGTGTGTTTTAAATTTGTGTTTAAAAGCTCATGTACACTACTGGTCATAAGTTTTTTATGTATTATATTTATTTGATCTGAAATGCAGTAAAATAGTAATATTGTAAAACATTATTATTACAAAAAAACTGTTTTATGTGGTAATATAAGTTATTATTTATTATTACAAAGTTTTCAGCAGTCATTACTCCAGTTTTTTCATTGTCATATGATCCCTTTGAAATCATTCTAATATGCTGATTTGGTGCTCAAGAAAAATTGTGGGGATTATTTGAGAAATTTCAAAAGAACAGCATTTATTTAAAATATAAATATTTTGTAACATTATAAAATGATATGTAACAGATCCAATTTAATGCATCGGTGCGGAACACACAAGAATAATTATTTTTTAAACTTATGCAAAAGAACTGTCTTAAATTGTAATAATTAATAGTTAATAGTTAAAAATTAATAATTAATAGTTCATTGTATTTCACAATTTTACTGTATTTTGACCAAATAAAAGCAGCCTTGGTGAGCATAAAACACTTATTTTTAAATTTAAATTCCACATTTGACTGATAGCATCCCGGGCTTTCTACATGACACAGGTAGAATTCATATAGGTGGGGTAATTGGCAGCCGTCCAGATACTACCAAGAGAGCGATGTTTGTTCATTGTAAATCATCACTTCAGAACAGACAGATCAATTAGGATCCTCCTCTCCCTTTGCTTTCTTGCTGACGAGAGTTATAAGATGTCTCACACACACACACACACACACTGCACCACCCCTTCCCTGTCAGGGTAAAGGGGCCCCAGCTCTCTGACCCTTTGACCTTATCTCTAGAACATCCTTTCCCCCCCTCCCTCACTTTCCTTAAAAAGCATGTTACATACTACGTTTAAAGGGGTCCTATTATGCTCTTTTACAAAGTCTTGATTTTGTTTTGGGGGTGTACTAGAATAGGCTCTCATTCTAGGTTGTTCGAAAAACATTATTTTCACATATTTAACATTATTACAACACCTCTCTCCCCAATCTGGCATGAACAGCTCGAATAGTTCCTGTATCAAATGAAATCCCGTCTTCTGAAATACGAAATGTGCTGTGATTGGTTAGCTGGGCCAGTGTGTGTTGTGATTGGCTCCACTCGGCGCCTGGTCGGGAAATGTCACGCCCCTTACCATAGCTGCGAGCTTCAGTGTAAATATTGCGTCAAAATCAAATAAATTTGAGCACGATTTAAACCCGGATGATTGTAACCACTCTAAGTTCATCTGCCTTGGGAAAGCTAGTGTGTCTCCGACATAGTGATAACACTCGTTACCTTCTCTAGTGCAGCTCAATCAGGTCTCGTCCCATTCGTCGGTATTTGTGATATCACAAATCCCGGAAAATATGCGTTGTAGTCCAAACGAGTCATTTGTTGTTGTTTTTGAAAAGTGATTTCTGTTAAATAAAATATCTTCTTTTGAAATGGACTTTGAGCTTTGCAACTTTGCAGATCTTTTTTATGCTCAAACAGCAACATTACAGACTATCTAAAGTTGAAAAAGTGAAAAATAATAGGACCCCTTTAATTACTGACACATGAATTGAAGAGAGGAAATGGGAGGTTGGAGGCGAGAACCTCTGCAGTGAGACTCTGTTTCACTGTTTCTTGTACATTTAAGGTCATATTAAATAGTTGTTGTTTTTTTAGAGAGATTTACATGAAGCTAACTGTAGCACGGTATAGGTAGTATGGTGTTGTAATTAAAGGTCTGGGTTAGTAACTAAAGTTATGGGTTCGAATCACACAAGATATGAACCCCAAGATTATCACAAATTTGATATTGAGCAAGATACTTAATCCCAGATTAATGCTTGTTCATGATAATGGTAACTAATGATAGGCCTAACTGTATTAGCATCCACACCAACATATAATTTAAATGCTCAAGCTCATTAAAAGTTGAGTGGATTCTGATTGGCTGTCAACTAGTGCTGGGCGGTATACCGGTTCATACCGAATACCGGTGTTTATTTTTGTTATGATATGAATTTTTAAAATACCGTAATACCGGTGTAAAAGTCCGCTTGCAACGAACATGTTCGGAATGCAACATTTTTTTGAAAAGGGGTCCTTTTTCACTGTTGCTCTATGGTGAGGGAACAACTGTATGTATTACTAAGCGTGTACGTTCCGAAACTGAAGCTGAAGAACTAGTAGAATGTGATGACACAGAAGAACTCATCCACAATATCCACATTGACCTCCACAAATATCCACCGCCCCCTGCCATCAGCTCCCGCATCTCACACACACACGAGCGCGACTTTAGCACTACATTTAGCAACTTTCAGACCCTTTTAGCGTTTTTTTCCCCCATAGAATATTCATACTGACAAACCTAGCGACCTTTTTGGATAAACCTTAACTATGGTTCAGCTGGAAGATTTCGCCAGTGCTGTCCCACGAACGCGAGGTCTGACTTTCCAGGAAAAGTGTCACCTCTCTCGGCGTCTGTTCTGTTCAGTGAGCGGCAGAGAAGCAGCGCATTCAGTTGGCCGCACCGTAGCCGATTCGTCAATAAATGAGTACAAAACCGCATTTCCTAGCACCTGTCGCTTACTGATTGTTTGGAATTTTAAATATGAGCGTAGTTCGTCTGTTAATATCACATGCACTTTTTTGTTTGTTGTTTTTTTTAGTTTGTTACTTAGACGCAGGCAGTGCGCTGCATGAGACAAAAAAGTAATATAGCCAAAACAACCGCATAGCCGCTCTTTAGTGTGTAGATGCATGTTGATTTTATCAGACTATGCCGCGATTATAAATGAGAGTGACACCTGGTTAACATGTATTAAAAGGGGTCATGTTTAGTCACTAATTAGTGTGGTATTTTTTGACAATATCATGATAGTAAAATAGGGCATTCTAAGTCAATATACTGCAGTATTTCCTCTCTCAATCAGTAGAAAATATGGTTAACACCCGGTCATGCATGAAAAAAAAAATACCGTCATGTACCGTGAAACCGGTATAATTTTGAAAAATACCGTGATATAAATTTTTGGTCATACCGCCCAGCACTACTGTCAATGTTTTTATCGTTCATCAGCTCAAAATAATTCTGAATGTTTCCGTGTATCGTTCCTCATGTCATTCTATAGCTTGGTGTGGAGTTTGTTATTCTCATATGAAGAGTGGCTGACCTTGTAATAAGGTATTGTGAGTTACTTGGGGTATAAGCATCTGTAAAAAAAAAAAAGTATTGCAGCTGAGTGCATTAACAGGGCTATTTTCCATATAACTACAGCTCATAGAGTCAACTGTTAAAGAGATAGTTCACCTAAAAATGAAAATTGTCATGATTTACTCACCCTCATGATGTTCCTGACTTCTGTGGTACATTAAAAGAAGATACTTTGAGAAGTGTGTGTGTGTGTGTTTGTTTTGGTCCATACAGTTGAAGTCTATGGTCACCAGGTCATTTTTGTGTGTTTGTTCAGCAGAAGAAAGAAAGCCATACAGGTTTATAACAACATGAGAGTAAGCAAATGACAGCATTTACATTTTTTGGTAAACTATCCTTTTAAGCTCACAAAAACACCATAAAAGCAGTCACTATGATTTATTTATTCACTATGATCATATTCATTATTCAATGATGATCTTTACAACCAGTAGGCTTTCAACTGTAGAATCTTTAAGACCAGATCACTGAAGTCCCTTGTGCAAAGGCATGATGCCTGGTTGATGTCAATTTTTAAACTGTTCTGGAAATCAAGGATCCAGGCCAGAAAAAAAATGGTTCCACTCAACCATTAGCAGAGAACCGGGCATAGCACTAAGAACTCACACCATTTCAGTGGAACAGGTGGTGTGTGAGAAACTGAGATGAACTTTGATTTGGGGGGAACCAGTCAGATTTGTGAATAAACTGTTCAGAACCAGATTTTTGAACCAGATGAACTGTAAAGAGAAGGATTCATTCATCTGGTTTTTGAGTTAATCTCACTGACTCAATAAGTCGGGCTACCTTTATTTTTGGTTGTTGTTTTCTTGTTTTTTGAGCACTTTGTCATGGTCTCTTTCAAATTAACTGTCAATTTAAAAAAGTGCTGCCTGAGTACACAAAAATAAAATAAATAAGTATATAATTTAAAGGTGTAGATAGTCAAAAGCTGTGTCATGACCATACAGGCAGCCTCAATGCTTGACCTCTGGTGTCATGTTTGAAAAGCTCATCCTCTTCTCTAGTCTGTTGGCCTATCGATCCTCTGTAGACAGAGCGAGGACAGCTCTCTCACAGGCTCTTTGTTCTTTCATTGTGCTTTGATAAATGTGCTCATTTGCTGTCTGTGAAGTGAGACTCAGGTGTGTTTATGGGCTACATAAATGAGCTGTGTGTGTGCGTGTTTCTCTATTGTTCATCTCATACACACACACACACACGCACACACACACACACACACACACACACACACAGATGTGCTGGTGTATTGGTGTTTTTCTCCTGCTGGTCTCATAATCTAATTTCTGCTCATGTCTGAGGTCATTCAGTCAATGCCGCTCATGCATACAGCTCCTGCCTTCATCCCTGCACCTGATTTGTTGTTGTCAAGGTTACCTCCCCTCTGCTCATCCATTGTGACGAGGTTACCCTTTCTCTGGCAGCCTTCATTGGTCTCTCTCTCCCTGTTTTTTTGCTCTTTTCCTCTGTCTTTTCCAGGTCTTTTTTTTCTTATCAGTGTAGAAAAGATTGTATTTTCTCTGAATGAGAAAACTCAGTGAGCTCTTTAGAGATGAGAAGTTAAAGATGAAAATTCTGTCATCACTATTCACCACCATGTTGTTCCAAATCTGTATGACTTGCTTTCTTTCGTGAAGCAATAAATACATTTTGAAGAATGTTTGTGCAGCCCTTTCCAATGCAGTTACAGTGAAAGGGGGCGGACAATGTCAGCTTCCAAAAAAAAATAAAAAATCACTACCATATGTAATGTATTCTAAGGCTGTATGACATCTTGATGTCATATTTAAATGTTTGGTTAGATCTGTGGTTCTTAACCGGGGTCCCAGGCCCACTAGGGGGCTTCAGCAAACTTCCAAGAGGGGCTCAAATTGACTTAAAACGTTTTTAAAAAGGACAAAACAAAAATAAGCCAAAACAACTAAAAACTTAGTAGTAACATTTAAAAAAAAATGTTGTATTCACTTCACTTGTATTCAACAACTCTTTTATTTTTGAAGAACCAGGTTTCCCACTTGAAACCCACTTTCCATCTTGAAACACCTGGATGTTTGTGGAAGTCTGAGTGAAAAGTTCCCTTTCAGTCGGTCACTACGTCACGTCGTGACCGACGAAATTGGGATCTCGCTTAGAGGGACCAATCTACTTCGATTGTAAACTAAACGAGCCAATGCACATTATTGATTATTGATTATTGCATCCAGCTGCCGCTGATAACAGCGTTAGTATAAGTAGGCAGCAGATGCAGTGTATATTCAGCTTTTCGCTTCGGAGCTGAGCGATTACATCGTTCTGCTCCTGACTACTCTAGTGAGAGAAGAAGACTGAATGAGTTCAGCGTGCTTTTGGAGAGCTCTTCGTGTTGGCGGACGGTGGTTTCAGCGGTGGTGGTTTCCCGTGTCGGGTGGTTTGCACACATCAGGCTGCACTACCCCCTGTTCGTGTTGCAAATGATCATCCCCCCTGTGCGCCTCAGCACGCTAAAAGAGCTTTTTCCCCTAAAAGAGCAATTTCGGTTGCGTCTTTTTAAAGACGACGTTGCTTGGCAAACTTGACGTTGCGTCTTTATAAAAACGATGTGGGTTTTGCTATAGACAACGTATCACCCAGGCGTTCTGGATGCGGTCGTTACCTGATGCTGGGTGATGGTCATGATCGCTGCCTCTCGTGTCTGGGCACGGAGCACGTTGAGGTGGCTTTCGTGGATGACTTGTGCTCCCATTGCGGGGGTATGACCATCGCGGAGTTGCGGACCGGACTCCGTTACATGCAAGGGGGCGGAGTGCCCGTGCCAATGCCTAGATCTGGGGTTCCCTCTGGCAGCAGCCAGGGGCGTCCTTTTTCTAGCAGTGTGCGGACTGGTCTTACGGTCACGGTGAGGAATTCCCCTCCGGGGATGCCCAAGCCCGCCGGCACTTCGAAACCAGCGGAGCTCTCAAAAAGAGCAGGCTGGACCCTCCCGGGGGGTACCACCTGTTTCTTCCGAGGCTCCCCCCGACGATCGGATGTCGATTGCAGCATCGGAGGGTGAGCCAGAGCTTTCTGGAGAGGAAGATTCGGCTGCCCCCCCCCCCGCTGCTCTCCTCTGGGACTGTTGCAATGCCTGAATCGGATCCGGAAATAACGGCTATGTTTTCCCGGGCCACCGTAGGGGTAGGGCTAGAGTGAAGACTTTCACCGTGTCCCGAACCCTCAAGGTTGCACGATTGGTTCCCGGGGCGGTCCGCGCTGGTTCTCAGCACCCCGCCTCTGTGCTTTTATTCCTGGAGGTGCATGAGGAGCTCAACAAGTCGTGGACGGCACCTTTTTACTGCCGGAAACTGATTTGCTGGATCCTCCTCCCTCACCACCCTCGATGGTGGGGCAGTCAGGGGGTTACAAGGGTCCCCCCGGTGGAGCGGTCGGTTGAGATGCAGCTGTGTCCTAATACCGCCTCAAACCGGCAGGGAGAACCGTGCCTCCCATCCCAGGTCTGTAGGTACTCGGCTGGCCAGCAATGCCTATACGACCGGTGGAGAAGCAGCCTCCGCCTTACACGCTACGGCGTAATTGAAAGTGCACCAGGCCAAGGCACTGAGGGACTTGCACGAGGGTGGTCACGACCTGGAAGTTCAGAGAGAACTCCGCACCGCGGCGGACCTCGCGACACGAGCGACGAAGGTTACGGCGCGGTCTCTGGGTCGTGCCATGTCCACTATGGTGGTCCAGGAGCGCCAATTCTGGCTGTGACTGGCTGACATGAGCGAGACGGACAAGACACGATTCTTGAACGACCCCGTGTCCCAGGCCGGCCTTTTCGAAGACACGGTGGAGAACTTGCCCAGCGGCTCTCCGCTGACCAGAGCAGACTGAGGCCATCAGCTACATCCTGCCGGTGTGCAGCTGCTGTCCGTCGCCGAGGCGGCCCCCCTCCAACTCCAAACAAGAGCAGAGCTTCTGCGGCCTCCAGCAAAGCTGTGCCGTGGAGCCGGTCGCAGGGCAGCCGCCCCGCCCGTCCAGGCCCCCGCCAAACCTGGTGGCAAGCGAGAGAGCAAGAGGCCCAGAGACGGGCGACCCAGAGGTGGAGGGACGTGCTCTTCAGGAGATGGTAAGCACACCACTCCCTCCCCCGGAGGAGGGCCGGGCAGAGAATCTTTTCCACCAATGACCTTGGTCGGTGGTACCCAAATTTTCGACAAAGAGCAATTCCTCTATTTCCGGGTCCCCAGAGGGGACGGGGGGTTGAGGACGATCCAGTGCGTATCACACTCACCCTCCTCTCTAGCCAGTGAGCAGCAGTGGGCGGATCGGGAGGACGAACCAACGGACTACCCACGCACCCTCTGCTCAAATGCAGGTCAGTGTTGCACACACTCAGACCCCGCCTCGGACCGGCAAAGAGATGCACGGGCCGGGTCCCTGCGTTCTTTCACGCGGCCCCGCTGCGGGTACGCCTGTAGTTACGTTGATGCCACTAGCGCGGTGTCTGAGAGCCTGGCTTGAGCTACCCAGCCCGCCTCGATGGCTCCGTCGAACCGTCAGGCTCAGCTATGCGATTCAGTTCGCCCGGCGCCCTCCCCAAGTTCAGGGGCATTCGGTTCTCCTCTATGCTGGACAGGGATGCTCCTGTCTTGCATGCAGAGATCGCAGTCCTACTGGCGAAGGACGCGATAGAGCCGGTCCCTCCAGCCGATATGAGGTCGGGGTTTTACAGCCCTTACTTTATTGTACCCAAGAAAGGCGGTGGGTTGAGACCTATCTGGGACCTGCGCGTCGTGAACCGGGCCCTCCACCGGCTCCCGTTCAAGATGCTCACACAGAAATGCACTTTCAGGTGTATCCGTCCCCAAGACTAGTTCGCAGCGATCGACCTGAAGGACGCGTACCTTCATGTTTCGATCCTTCCGCGCCACAGGCCATTCCTGCGGTTTGCGATCGAGGGGCGGGCATACCAGTACAAGATCCTGCCCTTCGGGCCGTCCCTGTCGCCCCGTGTCTTCACGAAAGTTACGGAGGCAGCCCTTGTTCCCATGAGAGAGCAGGGCATTCGCATCCTCAACTACCTCGACGATTGGCTCATACTCGCCCAGTCTCAGGATCAGTTGTGCGAGCACAGGGGCTTGGTGCTTTCACACCTCAGCTGGTTGGGGCTTCGGGTCAACTGGGAAAAGAGCAATCTCTCCCCGACGAAGAAGATATCTTTTCTCGGTATGGAGTTGGACTCGGTCGAACAGACAGCACGCCTCACGCAGGAACGTGCTCAGTCGGTGTTGAACTGCTTGAATACATTCAAGAGCAGGATGGCGGTCCCACTGAAACAGTTTCAGAGGCTCCTGGGGCATATGGCGGCCACGGCGGCAGTCACGCCACTGGGGCTACTCCATATGAGACCGCTGCAGCACTGGCTCCATGGCCGAGTCCCGAGGTGGGCGTGGCAACGCGGCACCTTCCGGGTCCAGGTGACACCGGCCTGCCGCCAAACCTTCACCCCGTGGTCAGACCTTGCGTTCCTCCGGGCAGGAGTGCCCCTGGAGCAGGTCTCAAGGCATTCTGTGGTTTGCACGAATGCCTCAACCACCGGCTGGGGGGCCACGTACAACGGGCTTGCAGTGTCAGGGGTTTGGACGGGGCCCCGACTGCACTGGCACATCAACTGCCTCGAGTTGCTGGCAGTGCACCTTGCCCTGAGCCGTCTCAAAGGGCGCTTACGAGGCAAGCATGTACTGGTCCGCACGGACAATACAGCGGCCGTTGCGTACATCAACCGACAAGGTGGTCTGCGCTCCCGTCGCTTATCGCAACTCGCCCGCCACCTCCTCCTCTTGGAGTCAGAAGCATCTGAGGTCGCTTCGTGCTGTTCACATTCCTGGGCTGCTCAAACAGGCAGCCGACGAGCTATCTCGAGCTGAGCTCCCGGGAGAATGGCGACTCCATCCCCAGACGGTCCAGCTGGTTTGGGGAAGTTTCGGAGCCGCTCAGGTAGACCTGTTTGCCTCTCCAGAAACCTCTCACTGCCAGTTGTTCTTCGCCCTGACCGACGGGACACTCGGCACGGACGCTCTGGCACACAGCTGGCCGCGGGGCCTTCGCAAGTATGCGTTTCCCCCAGTGAGCCTTCTGGCACAGTTCCTGTGCAAAGTCAGGGAGGACGAGGAGCAGGTCCTGCTGGTGGCGCCCTATTGGGCTACCCGGACCTGGTCCCCGGAACTAATGCTCCTCGCGACAGCCCCTCCCTGGCCGATTCCTCTGAGAAAGGATTTACTGACTCAGAGACGGGGCACCCTTTGGCACCCGCGTCCAGACCTCTGGAAACTTCATGGTTCTAGGTGGCCTACCCCAAGGGGTAGTTGACACCATCACTTCAGCGAGAGCACCGTCTACGAGACACGCCTACGCTTTGAAGTGGAACCTGTTCGTTGAGTGGTGTTCTTCTCGCCGAGAAGACCCCCGAAGATGCCCGAACAGAGTTGTGCTGTCCTTTTTGCAGCAAGGGTTGGAGCGAAGGCTGTCTCCCTCCACCCTTAAAGTTCATGTCGCCGCGATCGCTGCTAACCACGACCCCGTAGAAGGGAGGTCGTTGGGGAAGCATGACTTGGTCGTCAGATTCCTTAGGGGGGCGAGAAGGTTAAATCCTCCACGGCCCCCCTCTATACCCTCTTGGGACCTGAGTCTGGTGCTCACGGCACTACAGCAGGCCCCGTTTGAGCCTTTACAGGCAGTGGAGCTGAAGTTCCTCTCAATGAAGACTTTGCTCCTGCTGGCATTGGCCTCTATCAAGAGGGTAGGGGACCTGCACGCATTTTCGGTCAACGATTCGTGCCTAGAGTTCGGGCCGGCTGATTCCCAGGTAACCCTGAGGCCCCGGCCCGGCTACGTGCCCAAGGTTCCCGCTACTCCCTTCAGGGATCAGGTGGTGAACCTCCAAGCGCTGCCTCGGAGGAGGCAGACCCAGCCCTAGCTTTGCTCTGTCCCGTCCGAGCCTTAAGGTGCTACGTAGACCGGACGCAAAGCTTCGGGACCTCAGACCAGCTCTTTGTCTGCCACGGAGGCCGGCACCCAGAAGAAGGGGGGGGAATGCCGTCTCAAAGCAGAGTATGGCCCACTGGATAGTGGATGCCATCACCTTGGCTTATCAGGCACAAGGTGTGCCCTGCCCGCTCAGGTTGCGAGCTCAATCTACTAGAAGTGTTGCATTCTTCTTTACGCTGACTCGTGGCGTCTCGCTGACAGATATCTGTAGGGCTGAGGGCTGGGCGACCCCTAACACATTCGCTAGATTCTATAGCCTTCGTGTGGAGCCGGTATCCTCCTGTGTTCTCACCTCAAACGGGTAGAAGCACTGAGAGGCCCTGGCTTCGGGTCGGCTTGCAAAATCACTCAGAGAGTCCATACAGTAGACCCTGTCGAGTTCCTCCGTCCCCTCGGCAGCCAAACGTGGCGGAGCGTCTGGCGCCAGGCCTTCACTCGCTGAATCCTCGTGAACCGGTAGAAGGCTGGGTTCCATATGTAAGACCTAAGTGGATCTCATATGTGTAAAGTCCACGGTATAGCCTTGAGCCCGTGTTTCCCCGGCAGACTTCTGCCATTCCAAGAGGGTTCAATCACCTCCTTTCTTCCATATGCACCTAAGGGATGTTTATATGTGTATTGCTTCCGAAACCTCCGTCGGGAAGGTTCGAGCTTCCGTAACGACCCTGTTCCAAGTAGAACGGGTACGTCTTCCCAGTGTTATCCAGTCTTACTCAATGGGTAGTGCCATAGCAGCAGTAGGGCACAATCGTCCGGCGAACGCACAGCCCGGGACTAGACAAACAATAGGGGCGCAGGTGGCGTCCACACGGACACTATGGAAGGCCGCAGCACCCACCGAGCCTGACTCCCCGGCCCCTGTGGTAGGATACCATTGCCCCCCCTCCCCGGTGCCTCCCCGACGTGATGTCGAGAGTGACCGCCTGAAAGGGAACGTCTCGGTTACGTATGTAACCCTCGTTCCCTGAAGGAGGGAACGGAGACGTCACGTCCCGTCGCCACAGCTCCTGTACCAACGCTGAGCGGTGGGGGTCACCGGCTCTGCTCCTCAGCGAAAACCTGAATATGCGCTGCATCTGCTGCCTACTTATACTCACGCTGTGATCAGCAGCAGCTGGATGCAATAATCGCATGCCAATGTTCATTGGCTCGTTTAGTTTACACTCAAAATGGATTAGTCTCTCTAAGCGAGATCCCAATTTCGTCGGTCCTCCGACGTGACGTCTCCGTTCCCTCCTTCAGGGAACGAGGGTTACATACGTAACCGAGACGTTATATACTGTAACAATGTGTGGCCTTGGAGTCAAAATCTGGTTTTCGTTTAAATTTAGCATGTTTGAATAAGCTCCAATGTTTTTATGCACATTCTTGATTAAATAGGGTGCACTTTGTCATAACATCACAATTAAAAGTGTTGCAAAAACAGCCTGAAGTGAAGGTTAATTTTCCCACCCATGTTCTCTTCTTTTGCAAGAGAGGTTTGTGGTGGCTTGCCTCTCTTCCCCTAAACACACCCTTTAACATTATGTGTGACACACTACCTTAACACTTGGCACTAAGATTTGTCGAAAAATGTATTAGTTGTGCTGATCAAAACCATTGAATCTTGTGTGATAAGTGTTAAATGTTTCTGGTGTGGCAGAATTGTGAGTAGTTCACCTGTTTGGAAAAGCCTACCAGATGATGTGAGTTGAGAAAACAAGACATGCTGTTATTTCAAGTTTGAATGTGTAGCCAATGAAATCACAGACAGGCCTGAATGAAAGGCTTGATCATTGTTTTGCCTGTAAACAGCAGTAGAATGACTCAGTTTCCCCAACCAACCTTAAACAGACAGACTAATGTTTGTTACCAGGAGTGTTAAGATGATGCATGACACTTAGTGTAACTGAAACACCTTTCCTAATTTTTAACTTAAAGCTCGACAGACTATGTATTTGAGAGTTTGGTTTTGCATTAATCACATATGTTTCACACTGGTTTTAGTGCAGCTGTTAGAGTTGCATCCTGCTGTCCTGAGAAACTGTTTCCATGGAAAACTTTGACCTTAAAGCCTCAGAGCTGCTGTCTTTAGAGGATTCCCACTCACTTTTTTTCTTCTTTTTCGGTTCAGTACTTTCTCATTTCACAGTATTATGCTAATAGAGAACATCACTATTTTAATGAAGCATTGGGATCATCGTACCTGAGGGGAAAAACTGGTCTGGCAATAGGGAAGACTCTTACTCGGCTTGCTTTCACATGCATTGTCGAGAAGAGAGATAATTCACATAGTTCCCTCTCCTGGGTAGTGTGTTTTATATATTGTCTATATCTATATAGATAAAGGGCGCACAATTCTATATAGATTAATATATAGATTAAAATATAGAAGTGTGTAATGTTGTGTACTGAAGTGTGTACTGTGTAATGTTGAGTACCGGCCCACTTCGAGTACTGTTTGTTGCTGTCATGTGATCTATCTTAACATATTCACCATTGTGACGGCTCAACTCGTGGCATGTAGATGGCACTATCATGCAAAGAAAGAAACGGAATAACATGCTTGGAAATAGTGATTATCAGAATAAAATAAAAAAAAATCATGCCACACTTTAATATAAGTTATTACAGGTTTTGATGCATTTGGTGTATTTTTTGTTTTTTTGTTTAATTTATTCATATTCAGGTTTTACTTAACTTTTATTGCTGTCAGGTGATCTGTCTTACCATATTCACCACTGTGATGGCCCAGACCGTGGCATGTAGATGGAAAGAGTCATGAAAATAAAGAAACTGAAGAACATGCTCAGAAATACATTGATTTTCACAATGAAAGATTTATGTTGCAAGCTAAGACAGGTTTTTGATGTTGTCACATGATATTTCTTACCATTTTTGCCATTGTGATGAACACGTCATGTACACAAAACAAGTCATGTAGTTGGAAAGAGTCATGCAAAGAAAGGAAAAGCGAAGAACCTGTTCAGAAATACAGCGATTGTCCAGAACAGGCAGGGCCGTTTCTAGCCAATTTGATGCCCTAGGCATCAAATATATATAATTATTTTCAGACACCAGTTGCTTGTCACATTAAAATTGGTTGTCATAGTAACGACTCTTAATTTGTGGAGATTCAGTGCATTGAATTCCACAAATCTGAATGCATTATTTGTAAATTGACTGTTAAGATAAACATTTTGCACAATTTAGTATCTGTAATATCATTGTGTTGCCACTAGATGCCTGTATAGCCCTATGTAACAATCCCTAGTGGCTAAGACATTGCACATAATTTACACATAAATCACACATAAATTAATTTGATTACATTTTGATTTGGATACTATATACTATACTACTACATATTGTTTAGATATTATCAATGGCTACTTTTTTGTCTTTATCTGTTTTGATTAGTTGTTTTGATGTTGTTTGAAACATTGGTTTAAAGTGTCAGTTTTTGCATTATTATTTCAGTCAAACCTAGAAAACCCCTTTTTTTTACCCCAAACTACATATGAAAGCTTTATCAGTGGCATAAAATTAACCAATGCAGCTACTTAATCATTTTCTACTCATTAACGCGTTAACGTCCCCTTTAAATAACGTGATGCTCTGCCCTCTATGACGCTACTCCCATTAAGCGCTGTTGGAAGTTAATTAATTGATTCAGCATTTCCACACCTCCGTAAGGATGCATTTAACTCGACAAAGCGGTCTAATAAAGGATGTAGTGATCCCGTGAATTAGCGAATTTTACTATACAAATATTTTTTAATTGGATGTTAGTTTATATGGGAATATTACATGACACGCTGATCCTTTAACAATGCATTGACGCAAAAAACGCACACCTTTTGGACAAATCTGCCACAAATATTTGGACAAATGTGCCACAAAAGTGCCACAAATACTGCCTAAACAAAATACTGATTTTTTGCTCTTTATTTACTGTACCAATATTTTAAATTGGCCTTTGAGCTTTATTGCATGGCAAAAAAAAAGTGTTACCTTGCCAAAGCACTGGCAGAGCCCACTGATCTAATGGCGTTGTTGAGCACTCCAAATGCAAACTTTGCATGAAACAATCAGGCAGCAATTGACAGCACTCTGATCTAGTGGCATACAGGCATCATCAGATTGACAGTACTCTAGCCCAATAATGTTGGGGGATCCAGTGGGGGCGGCAGTCATATTTCAGGGTGACCGTGCCACTCTTTATCACAACCCTGCTAAAAGTGCCAGTACGTGCGCTCATTGGCGCCCCTTCAGCTGGTGGCGCCCTAGGCGACCGCCTAGCTCGCCTATGCCTAGAAACGGCCCTGAGAACAGGGGTGGCGAACGTCAGTCCTGGAGAGCCACAGCCCCGCAGAGTTTTGCTTCAACCCTAATTAAACACACCTGAACAAGCTAATCAAAGTCTGAAGGGTTACTAGAAAGCTACAGGCAGGTGAGTTTTAATTAGGGTTGGAGCTGAACTCTGCAGGGCTGCGGCTCTCCAGGACCGGAGTTCGCCACCACTGGTCCAGAATATAAGATTGATAGTTAATAAAAAATTTGTATGTATGTATAATATTCAGTATGTAAAACATTCAGACTGGACTTACCTTTTGTTGCCATCACGTCTTTCTTATCATGTTTGCCATTGTGATGGCTCAAACCGTGGCATGTAGTTAGAAAGTGTCATGCAAAGAAAGAAACAGAAGAATATGGTCAGAAATATAATGATTTTCCAGAATATAAGAGAGAAATAAGTGATGTATTCCAATAAACTTTGAGATTTGACTTATCTTTTATTGCTGCCATATGACATTTTTTACCAAGTCTGCCATTGTGATGGCTCAAACATGGCATGTAGAAAGAATCATGCAAAAAAAGAAACGGCGAAGAACATGTTCAGATATACAGTGATTTTTCAGAATAATAAATAATGCTGCACTTTAACACAAATTAACAGTATTTTGATGTATTACCATGCTTGACATTGTGACGGCTCAAACCGTGGCATGTAGTTGGAAAGAGGTATGCAAAGAACAGAAGAAAATGTTCAGAAATGTAATGAAATAAGTTAATACTTTTTTTTTGTATTCATACACAAAACATTCAGATTGGATTTATCTTATATTGCTGTAAGATGATTTACTTTACCACATCACTGTGCCAGATCAAACCGTGGCATGTAGTTGGAAAGAGTCATGCAAACAAAGAAACAGAGAAGAATATGCTCAGAAATATACTGATTTTCTATAATAATAATAATAATAAAAGATTCATGTTGCAGTTTAACACAAGTTAATACAGGTTTTTCATGCTGTCACATGATCTTTCTTAGCATAATTACCATTGTGGCACCTCAAACCATGGCATGTAGACAGAAAGAGTAATGCAAAGAAAGAAAAACAGAAAAACATTTTCAAAAATACAGAGATTTAAAAAAAACAAGATTGAGAGTTATTACAGTTTTTAATTTATTCATATGAAAAAACTTTAAGAATGGACTTGCCTTTTATTGCTGTCTCATCTTTCTTCGTGTTTGCCATTGTGACGGCTCAAACCGTGGCATTTAGTTGGAAATAGAAAGAAAGAAACAGGAAATATGCTTAGAACTATAATGATTTTTCAGAATATAAGAGTATTTTGATGTATTCATAAAACTTTGAGATTTGACTTACCTTTTATTGTCATATGACATTGACCACCAAGTTTGCTATTGTGACGGCTCAAACCATGACATGTAGATAGAAAGAACCATGCAAAGAAAGAAGCGAAGAACATTTTCAGAAATACAGTGACATTTTCCACATGTAAGATTCATGCTGCACTTTAACACAAGTAATACAGTTTTTAATGTATATACTACACATTCAGATTTTTTGTAAATTCAGAATTAGCTAACCTTTACTCTGTCTGTCTTTCTTGCCACTCTTAACATTCATGGCAGTGACATGAAGTTGGAAAGAAACAAAGCAGAACATGTTTAAGAGATTCCTTTAAGAAAAATGTTTTTATGGAATTGAACAAGTCGATAATTTTTGCTGTATTAATGTAATTTTTTATATAGATTTACCTTCATAAATAAAAATATATCTTGTTCACACTAATCAAACATACGATCCAAAGTTATTGTTCAAGTCCATGACATCATAAAAGTAGCAGAATGTAGGAATTCTGTTTGTGACTGTTAGCTGTAACCATAGCGACAGTGACTAAAGTAAATATCAAAGATGGCCGTGTCCAAACCATGTGTTTTATCATGATTTGACTTGACAAAGGTTCAGTCGAGGCACGATTTCCTTAATTAACCGACTGCAGCTTTTATACCCAAGTATAAATACACAAATTATTTGTTATACTTTTGAAAAATAAGGGATAATTAAAATATATTTGCACAGAAAAATGAAATCTACATATTTAAAAGGTTTTCCTTTTTATTTTAGTAAATAATCTCAGATTACATCATTATCGATGGCTTATGTCAAATCGGTTCAAACTTCCAATACTTTCAATTTATATATTGCCATTACTAATAACCCAGACACTGATGATTTAACTCTGATAGTTAACAAACTATCGGCAACATGTGATAAGTGGCGGTATGCAAGAAAAAAATTAAATGAAAAAGATACCGGTGAGTACCGGCCCACTTGGAGCACTGAGTACTCCCCCAAAATATAAAAATTAATTGTAATTCTATGGCTGGTCCGAATACCATTTTTTAAGCTTCGAAGCTTCGGTAGTAATCAACACCGAATATTCGAAGGTTAGGGGCTGAACATCTTCTCTCTAATAAAGGCAGGAATTTCTGTGTGTCTGTTTGCATTTTTATTATGTCAAGAACCGTTCATCCAGTCGACTTCACACGTGGCGGGTGTGTTGCTGCGGACCCAAGGGAGTGCAGTGTCGCATTTTGGTGCAATATGGACACGCGACACGTTCAGAATTAATACACTTTTAATAAACTACAGAACAGCGCGAACCGGAAGCGGTGCACCTCACGCGGGCAGGGCTTATATGCTTCGAAAACAGACACTGCACTAGTGATACAAAACACACAGGTCTGTTAAGAGCAAAACTTTTAATATAGACAAATTATTATTAGGCTGGGCTACTGTACGTTTTTTATGACTGCCGTATTCATAAGTATTTTCCAGGCAAATTAAGTGCACGTTTTTATCATGTGTAAAATTACTGATTAACATGGCGGATAAAAGCAGCTCGTTTTTTTTACACCAACAATATACTATAGGCGTACTTACAGAACTCAGGTGATTTTTCAAACTTGATGTGTTGTTGTGGTAGGCCAGTTTAAAATCGCATATTTGGCACACTGGAGCCCTGCATTTCAGCCAGGGCCCGACGGCCCTGACTTTTTTACGCCCCTCGGGCCGGGCTTCAGGCCAATTTTCATGTCATAGTTCAGACGCGGGCCGGGCCTTGGGCCTGTTTTAGGCTTCTCCTAGTTTTTATATTTTAGACATCCATCAATTAGTGATGAAAAAATAGCTGCGCTGGTGGAAACAACACAGACCGTGCTGTCAAGAGCGGCTCTGTTTAGTGTCCTGCCAGCAGCAGCAGCAGCATGCGTGCCGTCAGCACAGCTGAAGAATTCTGCGTTCAAATGCACGCAAAGCTTGCCGCAAAGCCCCATCAAAAGTAAATGCCATGAATGTGTCAGGGGGAAATAGTAAGGAGATATTTGAATTATTTACTAATAAACTAGTGTTTTCTGAGACAATGTCACTATGAAGATGACGATCCTGACTCCCATCTCTTCATTAGAGGCACCTTTAGAACGAAATGCATCTTTACGGATTACATAATGAAAGTGTTTTTGTTTTCGATTTGTTTTATTTCGTTAAGTAGTAATTTAAAGCTTTCTATAGATATATTTATCATGTCTGTGAGGCATGTATTCGCTGAGTTTCGATTCATTTTTGTGAAGCGCTCCTGTTCAAGACTAGACGGCAGAAAGCGCATCATGTTTGTTTTCTTTATTTTAAAAAAGCACAATGTTTTGTTGATATTGTGAGTGCACACAAATACAAGTATACCCTTTACAGTTCCGAATGATGCATTATTCATTTACCTTTATGAGCAAAAATGACTGCGTAGGCTATTTTAAGTTGTTTCCACTGGAAAAAAAATGCAAGTGATTGCGCTGGCGCCTTTATGTCCTGCAAAGTGAGCTTCAGCTTCCACTCTTCGCACAAACTTGGATAGCCTATAGCGCACATTTATTATAGCGCAGGTTAACGTTTAAACATTTGTATATGCTTGAACTGTTTTAGTATATCTAGATTTTATTTTAGGCAAGTCGTGATGATTTGAGAAGGCTACATTGATCAAACATAGGCGACCAGCTCACTGTCTGGCGCTTGGTCGTTAGGCTACTTTAAAAAACAAAAACTTATATTTAACGAACGAAAATGCTCCAAAAGTTTTTCTAAATTAACTTAATAAAAAAACAAAACGAAATATAATCATTTATCTATTTTAATATCTGAAAGAGTAGTATAAGCTGTTTTGGGAGAAAAGGGGAAAAAAAAAGACAGGCTTGGGTTGGGATGGAGCTCGGGCTCGGGCCGGTAATTCTGATAAGCTGTCGGACAAGGGCCGGGGCCTGAGCTTCTCGGGCCAGGGCCGGGCTAGGGCCTAAATTTGAGGTCCGTACAGGGCTTTACTGCCTTTGTCTTGTCCTCACTCAATTTAAAGTGCTCCCTAACAGCTGAGGTCTTCGGCACTTTTGTCTTCTCTTCCAGATTAACTGAATCATGACGTTCACTCAGCGATTCATATTCATGCGTGAATGAGAACCGTTTTGCGGGGGTTGCCAGGTGTTTGGAAAAAAAGAAAAGAATATTCGAATCTCAAAATTGAAAATCGAATGCCAACCCACCGAACGAATATTCGAATAATTGAATATTCTGGTCCAGCCCTAGCTAATTCAGAAATTAAAAACATACGATATGTTTAATGTATAAAGTACTAGACTCATGTCATTGTCTCTTGAATATTTAATTTCCTTTCTTATTTACAGGGCTGCTGCCAACTCTCATGCATTCAGCGTGAGACTCACACAACTGACAGTTCTCACTCTCTCAGTGTCACACCACACGTCCATTTTCTCACACAGTGTCACTGACGTGATGTCTGTCTGTGTGAGTTCTTGTTTATTATATTTATACAGTATAGATAAGCAGTATGAGATGAGGTAGAAGAGTACACATCGTCATTTTTGTGGATCTGTAAGTTAAAAAGTACTAAAGTTTTAAGTTGACAGTTTTGTTTTAATAATCAAAATGCATTTTTAGAATCAGTTTTGGGGGGGGGGGGATATGTTTAGAATTTAGCTCCATTCTAGTCATTAGAAATGTTCAATACCAGACACATTTCCTCGTCATTTGAATGGAAATGCACCATGTGTGAATGTACACCATCCTCCTTGGCATCCCTGTCTTGCAACACACACTTAAAAATACACATTTACTATATCATGCTCCTTTTTGCTTCTAAAACTAGGCCACCTCTACTCTCTCTTCTCAGTTGAGTGGACATGTGAACACCTGCACTCTTTCTCTCTTTCCTCTTATTCTTTCATATTATAGAGAGGGAGTTATTGTCATTTAGTATGCGCTGCAGGTGTGCATTGAGATGGAGGGGGATCTTAGGGGTGGAGGTAGAGCAAGTGTGTGTGTTGTTTACTGAGTGAGGAAAGCAGTGGTGAGATGAGTGTGTGCAATCAGGTGTGTGGATCTGCTGTTGCAGGAAGGAAACTGCTGGGTACTGTTGTGTTTTAATTGTGTTACGTGTGTGCTCTGTTTTAGTGAATTCCAGGTGGGTCACTATGCTAAGTGTCTCTGCTGTTTTGTTTTATTTTATTGTGTTTATACTCCAAGCAACACTGAGGTGAGGTCTCTATCACATACATTATTTCACTGCCCATATTAACAGGTTGCAGTATTCAGAATGTCCAGATAAGCAGGCGGCTCTGCATAGCATTGGTGCAAGCATTTGGTGCTTTAAAAAACAAATTGAAAATGCACTGCAAGCCTATTTATCAACACAATATTTTGCAATGTAGGCTTTTATGCAGCAACATAAAATATTGGACTGCTCACCTATTGTTTGAAAAAAATACATGTATCGGGCAAGTTTTACATGCAGTGATAGGCACACAAACACCTTCTGTTCATGTCTGACTGAATCCAGGTGATTTAAGCTGTATAAATCTACATTTCAGTTTGGGGTTCCTTTCTGTGTAAATTATTCATTGTTTAGATGTGTAAATGTGGTCCGCCTTCTCATTGTGGCCGTTATTAAAGGATGTGTGTTGTGTGAAATGGGCCTAAATATTACAGCTCTCCTGCACTCTGTTTTAGAAAGAGCATTGTTTTAGTGCATTATTTTCTGTACTAAAAGCAGTTTTCCTCTTACGCTGTGATTTAACTGAGAAATAAAGAAAGAAAAAAATATGGGTGGACTGCCTTTTCCTTGGAAATTTTAAGAGAAAAGACTAAATCTATTTTTAGGGCTATCAAGGGTTATATGAAATTTAGACAACATTGTCTTAAGTAAGGGATAATGTACATCCAGCCAGTTGTTATCGCAGAATAACCCCCGACAGGGTGATCACCCTGAAGGGGGTTATTCTGCAACAACAACCGGCTGGATGCACATTATCCCGCTTATTACATGGCTGCTTGCAACATAGGTAAACAATTAGACAAGAAATATTTATTTGAGTTGAAATATTTGAATGCAAAGCTTCTGTGAACATCAGTTGCGAGCAAGCGGCAAGTTCAAACGATACGATGCTGTCAAACCACTTATTACACAACGTTTCACCACATAAATAATTATGGCGATAAAAGATTTAAGACACAGTTTTATAATATGAACCGTGTTTACAGCGTAAAAACAATTGTCGCAAAATGTTCCTGTGGCTCAGTGGTAGAGCATTGATTTAGCAGCGCACAGGTCAATTCACAGGGAATACACATATTGATAAAAAATGTATAGCCTGAATGCACTGTAAGTGCTTTGGATAAAAGCGTCTGCTAAATGCATAATTTTAATTTAATTTAAAATGGCAGCAGCTGCATTTGTATGAAACGAGAGCGCAAGTCTGCGATATCAGGATGACATAATTAAATAATTGTACACAATTTCAAATTGAGTTTTAATATTTTATTAGCTAAACAAACGCAAAGCTCCCACGAAGAGAAACTGTCCCTGGCAAGAGTATAGCGCCGATTTCAGTTACCCGGATGAGCATGTGTTATTAGTTTTTAACCGGTTGTTATCGAGGGATAACATACCTTGGAATGTCGTGACTGACCAATCAGAATCAAGTATTCCACAGAGCCGTGTAATAACACAGTATAAACTATAAATTTAGAAGTTTAAAGTCAATGAGATATTTGAACTTTTTTAAAATAAATTTATACTTTTATTCAGCAAGAGTGCATTAAATTGATCAAATATTAAATTTAGAATGGTACAAAATATCAACGGATACAGGCTGCTCTTCAAATTTGTTCTGGGAAAAAAAAAAAAAAAAGGAAAACAATGTATCTGTTTTTCCACACTTTCTTGAACCAGCATAGCTATTTTCACTTTTTATAATAATAAGAAATGTTTTCCTTCAGCATAATCAGCATATTGGAATGATTTCTGAAGGATCATGTGACACTGAAGACTCGAGTAATGGCTATTGAAAATTCAGCTTCATGATCACAGGAAAAAAAATTAAAATATATTACAAATATATTTTAGGGGTGTAATGGTACACGAACATGATGGTTCAGTAAGTACCTCGGTTTTGATGTCACGGTTCCGTACAGTTTCGGTACAGCAAAATCACCCTCTTTAAAGAAATTAAATTATATAAAATGTCCTTAGGATAAAAAATCTACCTCTACATTACCATAAGGTTACAATTAACAACAGAGCCAAACTTAAATTCATTTACTATTTTAATTATAATCAACAATCAAATAAAAAAATTTTATGCAAACTTGTAAACTGCACATAATGCAGTTTTTGAAATAAACTCTTTGTTTATAAGCTGTTTTATTGACGTCTTTCCGTGATTGAAACACTGATTAAGCGATTACATGAGGCATGAGATGTTCATTCATGTTTATTTCGTGTTAAAACTAGTAGTAAAGAGGAAGGGATGCTCGCGCTGCCGTTTGAACTGAGGCATTTATACAGCGATCTGTTGCGCTACATCAAAGAGCGTCAAAACGGCATTTACTGTCTGAATTTCCTGAAAAAAAGGACATCATTTGAAAGATGAGACTTTGTTTCTTATCAAAAGCAACAGTATATAAAACCGGAAGTTTCCAATGAAGTTACGGACATGCAGTGGTTAAACCAACACTGTATTTGTTCGGTAAACATTAGGGCTGAACGATTAATTGCATTTGGGATAATATCGCGATATGAAAAAACAAGATTTTTCAATCGCAGAGGCTGCGATTACACTCGGTCACATGACATGTGAGAGTAAAGAGGTGTGTTCGACTTAAAGATCGATCAGTGTATAACATCAAAGTACGGTGAGAGAAAGCATAAGGAGACGTCCGCGCCAGGGCTGGATTGGTAATCGGGCATACCGGGCATTTTCCCGGTGGGCCGACGCACTTAAGGGGCCGACAAAATGTTTTTTTTTTTTTTTTTGCCAAGGACCATCACGCAGGGACAGCGAGCAGCCAGTGGCCCATTGGTTTGTCTCCTGTATTGACAGCGTAAACCACCCAATCACAATGCGCTATAGATGGAGCGATAAAGTATTTTGCTCCGCCTATATAAAGATCGCATCACCCCAACTTCTTCCTCGTCAGAGGAAGCATTATAAAGAACAGGCTTGCTCTGTGGTGAGTGATGCGGGCCAAAGAGCCAGGCAGGAGGAGAAGAAGAGAGTAGTTGAATCGGTAAAGTGTTTGATAGGGACTCGCAACGGAGGCAGAAATCTAACCTATCCTAATGTGTGTGCGCCATGAGTGTAGAATACGTAAACACTTTTCAATAAAACGTAAATTCATCCCCACGATTTTTTGGCCAAGTCAAGTGTGTTCATAGAGGTTTATGGGCCAATGCGAATAAAACTAGATTTAAAATAAAAAAAGACATGATATTGTCGGACCTGACGTTTTATTCGTATCCAAAACAAGATGTAGCCTAATATGAGTGATATATAGGCTACATACATACACTACCAGTCAAAAATTTTTGAACAGTAAGAAAGATCCAATAGATCCAAAGATCAGCATTTATCTGAAATAAAAAGCTTTTGTAACATTATACACTAAACCATTCAAAAGCTTGGAGTCAGTATAATTTTTCAGCTTTGAAATCGCAGGAATAAATACATTTTAAAATATTCAAATAGAAAACAGTTAAAATAGTAAAAATATTTCACAATATTACGTAGCTTTTGCTGTATTTTGGATCAAATAAAATGCAGGCTTGGTGAGCAGAAGAAAATTCTTTAAAAACCATTAAAAATCTCTGTTCAAAAACTGATTCTGTGATTTTTTTTTTCTTTTTTTTATAGGTTTAAAGGGGGGCACAACCAAAAAAGTTTGAGAACCACTGGTCTTAAGTTAACAGACAGTGATTAAAAAGTGCAGTCCACATGTTTACATATGTTTATTACAGTGACTTTGAATTACCTTAAGTTGTGTGGTAAAGCAACAGATTTTTTTTGAGGCAACTGGGATAATAGAGCTTTTTGACTCTTCTCCCTTACCACGTGCAACATAACGTTTGAGCATATTAATATGGCACACCCGCGTCTTTCTCTGCCGATCAGGGGTACCAATAATATAGTGTTACGACCCTATAGTTTTGTTGTTTTGTTCTGCTGGTTTGTGTGTGTCTGCCCAGGTTGCTGCTGACTGGTTCCTGCAGACTCATTGATGTCGTCCTCTGATTGGTCTTCTCCCCCTTAAAGGAGATGACAGCATTTCCTTCAGGGGGGGGGGGTGTGTGGTTGTGGTTGTGGTGGCCATTTTGTGAACATGCTGTTTGTTGGTGCAGTACTTGTGCTGTTTTACCTCCCCATTTGTATGCTGAGAGAGATTGTTTGGATTCATTGTTTTGTGTTACGGTAATCTGGTTTACCCGACCCTTGCCTGTTGTACGATTTTGATTCTGGATTCTCCCTCTGAACTTGATGTTTCTTTGTAAATATTTATTGTAAATAGTTATTGGGAAAGTAAGGAGTCAGACGCCATCTTTTGTTTTTGTAATGTTTGGATCTGTGTTTTTGGATTAGGTAGTTAGGTTAGAGAATTGTATTTTATTTTAGTTTCTTTACTTCGGATAGGTAATTTAGAGGGTCTTATATTAAGAACGTTTTGTTTATTATTTTGGCACCGTCGGCTCCTGAAAGTGAACTCCCTAATAAATATTGGAGAAATAAGATGATTGTTCACGCTTGGGTTTTTTCATGTTGCGCTCTACCCCTAGACGGGGCGTAACATGGAAATTGGGGGCTCGTCCTTTCTTGCTAACTTGGTAGCTCATCCATTTTGTTCATTCTGGTGGGAAGTAGTGAGGTGTTTATTTATTCTGTTGTGGTTTCTCTTTGACTGGGATTTTTCTTTTGGTAAGGGAGGAGTTACAGTAATTAGTATGTCATCCAAATTCGAACTTGATAAATTTGCGATCGCACCGACAGTAGAACAATTGGAGAAATGTCGTAAAGACGATTTGTTAGTGATCGCAGATTTCTATGATATAGTTGTACCTCGAAATGCGTTGAAGAGAGAGATTAAGGCGGCACTGCACACGGAGCTGGGAAAACAGAACATTTTACCTGGTGAGAGTGTGGTTACAGGTGTTGCAATAACTTCGCTATCTGAAGATTTGGAAACTGCTGAGGCAGAGTTCAAGTCCGAAGATGCGGCTTGCATAGATCCTGTTGATCCCTCTCTGGGGAAAAAACCCTTACTGGCCATCCGGTTGAAAGAACTGGAAGTGGAGCTAAGCCGAAGCCAATACCAAAGTCAGCTGTTGCATGTCCGAGCGGTGGAGCTTGAGACACAGCGAGACATCTGGTTGAAAGAGCTGGAGCTTGAATTAAAGTTTGGGCAGGCTAAGCAGTTACAATCTCCAGTGTTATGGGGAAATACTCCTGTGCAGACGCCGGTAATCACTTCTACTCCTCACCCTGCAACGTTGCCTGTGTCTACGGTAAGTCCTGACGCTGAGGTTAATATTAGTAAACAAATTTCATTAGTCCCTACGTTTAGAGAAGGTGAAGTTGACACATATTTCACTGTGTTCGAGCGCATTGCAGCCACGTTGAAGTGGCCAAGAAATATTTGGCCTTTATTGTTGCAGTGTAAACTTGTTGGGAAGGCGCAAGAGGTATGTTCGGCGTTGACACTTGAAGAAAGTATGAATTATAATTCGGTTAAAGCGGCTGTATTAAGAGCGTACAAACTTATTCCAGAAGTGTACCCTCAAAAATGTAGGGCTCATTTGAAAAACCCCAGTCAAACATTTGTGGAGTTTACACGTGAGAAGTCTACATTGTTTGAGAAATGGTGTGTAGCGAGCAAAGTCACTACTTTTGAGCAGGTAAAGGAACTAATTTTGATGGAAGAGTTCAAAAACTGCATTTCAGAAAAGGTGGTAATTCATCTCAACGAACAAAGTTTAATCCTTAACTGAAGCTGCTGTTTTTGCAGATGAATTTGTGCTCACACACAAGGTTGCTTTTCAGTCCCCACGTTTGTCACGTCGCACTGTTGTGAATCGCAACTATAGTTCTAGGAGTGTATCCCCAGATAACCACACAACTGATTTATCATTGACGGTGCGAGAGTGTTTTTATTGTCACGAAAGAGGACATTTGATTGCTACTTGTCCTGCATTACAGAGGAAAAGTCAGAGGAAGGCTCAGAATGCATCCAAGTCTGTAGCTTTTGTATGCGCTCATTCTTCTGATTCATTACCCTCTATTGATCCTACTTTTGAACCATTTGTTTGTGAAGGTGTAGTGTCATTGTCTGAATCAGATTCAAATCCTAAACCGGTACGTATTCTTCGGGATACTGGTGCTGCACAAACCTTCATCTTGGCAGATGTACTTCCATTTTCAGCACAATCTAGTTGTAACTCAGAAGTTCTGGTTCAAGGAATAGAACTTGGTGTGGTAAGAGTTCTTTTGCATACTGTGTACTTGCGTTCAGACATTGTGACTGGTTCAGTTAAAGTGGCTGTACGTAATGAACTAAGTGGTCAAAAACCAACTCTGCGGGACTAAACCCCAAAGACTCCTGAACAGTTTCTCGGAGGGCAAATAAAAGCAAAGGCAACCCATCGTCCCATTCCTTTTCAGACTCAGTGCAATAAGTCTTCAACATGGATTTCAACGTTTGATGGAATCTTTCCAGGGCTCCCTGGGATTCAGGATGGTAAGCACTTGAAACAACATGCTGAATATGCAATTGAGATAAAATCTGATTGAACAAACGGGACATAAAATTTGTTCCCTGATCCGTTTGAACGACCCTTGGGAGTTGACAACTAATGAACTACCAGTGAGGGGTGTAGCTCTAATTCTTGGGAATGATTTGGCTGGAAGTAAAGTTGTTTGTCTTCCTGAAGTTACTGAAGTCCCTAGTGTATCTCAGGATGATGTGTTAATTAAAAAGTTTCCCAGCGTATTTCACTCATGTGTTGTTACTCGTGCACAGGCTCGTAAATTTGACAGTGAGATTGATCTCTCGGATTCATTCATGAATTCAAATGTTGGTGACACTGAAGACACGAATGTGGAAGCTTGTAGGCCTATACAAAATTTGAAGCTGGAACCTAAGTTCGATTTCCCATTTGACAAGAGACAGTTGATGGAGGCACAAAATGTTGATGATACCTTGAAGTCCTGTTTTTCTGCAGCGGTTGACAAAGCTGAGATAGCTGATCAGGAAATTGCGTACTTTATTGACGACGGAGTGCTAATGCGTAAGTGGAGACCTGAGAGCTTAAAGCAAGATTGGAGCTCTGTGTTCCAAGTAGTCGTTCCTAAGTCATATCGAGAATATGTACTGAGTGTGGGGCATGACCATGAGCTGTCCGGACATTTGGGTATTAGGAAGACCTACCGTAATCTTCTTAAACATTTCTTCTGGCCCGGAATGAAGTCTGTTGTTACCCAGCATTGTCGATCGTGTCATGAGTGTCAGGTTGCTGGAAAACCAAACCAGGTTATTTCTCCAGCTCCCTTGAAACCCATTCCTGTAATGAGTGAACCATTTGAGAAGCTAGTTATTGATTGTGTCGGTCCTTTGCCAAGAACTAAGTCTGGTCACTCGTATCTGTTAACGCTGATGTGTTCTGCTACTAGGTTCCCTGAAGCCATACCTCTACGTTCACTAAAGACTCCAACCATTGTGAAAGCCGTAGTGAAGTTTTGTACGACATTTGGTCTTCCGAAATTCATCCAATCCGATCAAGCATCCATTTTTTGTCAAGACTTTTCCGTAAGGTAATGAAAGAGTTGAGTATTAAACACTGTACATCTAGTGCTTACCATCCACAGTCGCAGGGTGTCCTCGAAAGATTTCACCAAACTCTTAAGACTATGATTAGAACCTACTGTCTCCAACATGAGAAAGATTGGGATGAGCAGATTCCTCTTCTGTTGTTCGCTGTTCGCAACACCACTCAGGAATCCCTTGGTTTCGCTCCGGCTGAATTAGTCTTCGGACATACCCTTCGTGGTCCATTAAAATTGTTGCAAGAGCAATTACTTTCTGGAGGTCTGACAGGATTGTCTTCTAAGAGTGTCCTAGATCATGTAAGTTCATTTCGTGAGCGCTTACATTCTGTGTGGAAGTTAGCACAGCAGTCCTTGGCAGCTTCCCAAACCCGTATGAAGGGAACATTTGATAAAAAGACTGTTCAACGCTCATTTGAAGTAGGCGACCAAGTTCTTGTTTTGCTACCTTTCCCTGGCTCTGCACTACAAGCGAAGTTCACCGGGCCATATGTGATTGAAGCAAAGTTGAGTGATACTGATTATGTAGTACAGACCCCGGAGCGGAAAAGAAAGACTCGTGTTTGTCACATAGACATGCTCAAGTTGTATATTTCTCGTTCTCCTGCTAAAAACTCTATCAGTGTTCCTGTAACTTCGGTGACTCCAGTTGTAGTAGCCTCTGTAAATGCAGCTCCCTCTGATTATTCTCCCAGTATGGATGATCTTCGGTTAGGAAGTGCGTGTCTTTCTGGTGCACGTCTTCAAAACTCTGAAACTTTAGTAACACTCGGTTCTAAGCTTTCTCATTTATCTAGATCAGCTCGAAGTGAAATTGTACAGTTGAGTATTCATCGCTTTTCTCAGATGTACCTACAGTGACTCATGTGCTAATGCATGATATTTATGTTGGTGACCATCGACCTGTTAAACAGAATGCTTACCGTGTAAACCCTGTGAAATCATGAAGAAAGAAACTCAGTATTTGGTTGAAAATGGTTTGGCGGTACCCAGTTCTAGTCCTTGGTGTTCTCCGTGTGTGTTGGTCCCAAAAGCTGATGGAACCTCACGTTTTTGTACTGATTACCGAAAGGTTAATCAACTAACCAAGGCAGATTCCTATCCTCTTCCCAGGATGGATGATTGCATTGATCGAATTGGCAGCGCTAAGTTCGTAACCAAGCTAGATCTACTTAAGGGTTATTGGCAGGTGCCACTGACTGAGCGTGCTTTGGAGATTTCAGCATTTGCTACCCCAGATGCTTTCCTTCAATATAAGATCTTAGCTTTTGGGCTCAGAAACGCACCAGCAACCTTCCAACGGCTAATGAATCGCATCTTGGCTAATGTACAAAACTGTGAAGCATACCTGGATGATGTGGTCTGCTACTCGAATACTTGGAATGATCATTTGAAAACTCTAGAAGAAGTGTTTACCAGATTTCGAGATGCTAATTTAACACTTAATCTAGCAAAATGTGAGTTTTGTCATGCAACCATCACTTACTTAGGCAAAGAAGTTGGTCGTGGTACTGTTCGCCCTGTGGAAGCCAAGGTGCAAGCCATTGTTGATTTTCCTGTGCCTAAATCAAAAAGAGATCTTAGATGATTTCTTGGAATGGCTGGTTACTACCGGAGTTTCTGTAAGAATTTCTCTGTTGTTGTGAAACCCCTCACAGATATCCTTCGCAAAGATGTCACTTTCAAGTGGAATGATAACTGTCAGTGTGCATTTGTTTCTTTGAAGAGTCTGTTATGTAGTTCTCCTGTTCTAGCTGCTCCTGACTTCAGTCGACCCTTCAAACTTGAAGTGGATGCCAGTGGAAATGGTGCGGGTGCTGTCCTGTTACAAGAAGACGACCAAGGAGTCGACCATCCCGTATGTTATTACTCTAAAAAGTTTAACCGTCATCAAGTAAACTATAGTACTATTGAAAAGGAAGCCCTAGCTCTTTTATTGGCTCTACAACATTTTGAAGTATATATTGGTTCTAGTCCACAACCCATTGCTGTATATACTGACCATAATCCTCTCGTTTTTCTCCGAAGAATGTGTAACAAAAACCAGAGACTCATGCGTTGGTCACTTGTCTGTCAGAGTTTTAATCTGCAAATCAATTACAAGAAGGGTGCTGACAACGTGATAGCAGATTCTCTGTCTAGGTGTTAATTGTAAACTATGTAAACCATGTATACTCTTATGTGTGGGGGTGTTACGACCCTATAGTTTTGTTGTTTTGTTCTGCTGGTTTGTGTGTGTCTGCCCAGGTTGCTGCTGATTGGTTCCTGCAGACTCATTGATGTCGTCCTCTGATTGGTCTTCTCCCCCTTAAAGGAGATGACAGCATTTCCTTCAGGGGGGGTTGTGGTTGTGGTGGCCATTTTGTGAACATGCTGTTTGTTGGTGCAGTACTTGTGCTGTTTTACCTCCCCATTTGTATGCTGAGAGAGATTGTTTGGATTCATTGTTTTGTGTTACGGTAATCTGGTTTACCCGACCCTTGCCTGTTGTACGATTTTGATTCTGGATTCTCACTCTGAACTTGATGTTTCTTTGTAAATATTTATTGTAAATAGTTATTGGGAAAGTAAGGAGTCAGATGCCATCTTTTGTTTTTGTAAAGTTTGGATCTGTGTTTTTTTGGATTAGGTAGTTAGGTTAGAGAATTGTATTTTATTTTAGTTTCTTTACTTCGGATAGGTAATTTAGAGGGTCTTATATTAAGAACGTTTTGTTTATTATTTTGGCACCGTCGGCTACTGAAAGTGAACTCCCAAATAAATATTCAAAAGAAGTTGATTGTTCACGCTTGGTCTTTTTTTTCATGTTGCGCTCTACCCCTAGACGGGGCGTAACAATAGTCAGTGTCACTGAGTTTCCGATCCACAACGTAAGGTCCTGAAAACTTTGCCTGCAGAGCAGAACCAGGGAGTGGTAACAAAATCAAAACTTGATCTCCCTTCTCAAATGAACGAGCAACTGCATCCCTATCAAAGCATTTCTTCATTTTCATTTGAGCAGTTGATAGAGCTGACTGAGCCAACTCACGAGCTTTATAAAGTCTTTCTCGAAACGAGCTAACGTAATCCAATAAATTACAATTGGACTTCACGTCAGACAGCCAATTCTCTTTTAGGAGTTTAAGTGGTCAAAAACCAACTCTGCGGGACTAAACCCCAAAGACTCCTGAACAGTTTCTCGGAGGGCAAATAAAAGCAAAGGCAACCCATCGTCCCATTCCTTTTCAGACTCAGTGCAATAAGTCTTCAACATGGATTTCAACGTTTGATGGAATCTTTCCAGGGCTCCCTGGGATTCAGGATGGTAAGCACTTGAAACAACATGCTGAATATGCAATTGAGATAAAATCTGATTGAACAAACGGGACATAAAATTTGTTCCCTGATCCGTTTGAACGACCCTTGGGAGTCCAAAAGTAGAAAAGAAAAGTGTGAGGGCTTTCACAATAGCCTTAGCTCTAAGTGAACGAAGTGGTATTGCCTCAGGATAGCGAGTTGCTGCGCACATAAGCGTAAGCAGGTAAGTATGGCCTGATTTCGTTTTCGGTAAGGGTCCTACACAATCTAAAATAACGCGTTCAAATGGCTCACCGATTACGGGGATCGGTTTAAGAGGTGCGGGGGGAATAATTTGATTAGGCTTCCCAACCATTTGGCACGTATGGCAAGAACGGCAATACTTTGTAACATCAGATTTTATTCCAGGCCAAAAGAAATGACGCATTACACGATAAAGTGCTTTAGTGATGCCCATATGACCAGCAACATTATCATGCGCGACACTCAGCACTTGTTCACGAAACCTCTTAGGGACTACCACCTGATAAAGCGTGTCCCAGCCTGAATTATCTGATGTCGAAGGTGTCCATTTTCGCATTAAAATTCCGTCTTCATAAAAATGACCAATTGGTTTACTCACAACATCCTCATTTATGACCACAGAATCTCGGCAACACGCTAGCGACGAATCTTGTTTTTGCTCGATAGCAAACGTTGCGCGATCAATAGACAGTAGTGGATCAGCAGAATCAGCATCAGCACCGCTGACAGGGAACAGCGACATAGACACGGACACCTCAGGCTGCAGCGAAACCGGGTCAGAATCATCTTTATCCACAAAGAAACTGTCGGAAAGATCAACGACATCGGGAAATTTTCGTGACTGGGCTCGAGTAATCACACATGCAGGGAACACAGTTAAATCTTCTGCATCTTTACTTAAAGCAGAAAATACACTAAATGGATTCTCAATGACTTCAGGAAGAGGAAGTACTTTTCCACCTGCCAAATCATTTCCAACAATCATTATAACTCCCTTCACAGGTAACTGCGTTCGTACAGCCACTTTTACGAAACCAGTTATCAAATCGGAACGAATATGCAACTTATGCAAGGGAGCCTTCACAACTCCCATCTCAATTCCCTGCACTAAAACATCTGAGCCACAATACGTTTCCTTCGAGAATGGCAAAGCACTTTCTAAAATGAAGGACTGAGCAGTTCCTGTATCACGCAGCCAGGTAACAGGGACTTGATCCTCCTCCAAACCACTTATCGAAATCATACCTTGAGCAATAAAAGGTTCAAAAACAGAATCAATTTCGTACGATTCCATACCCACCGTTCGAACAAAGCCAACACTTTTCGTTTGTTTAAGCTTATTTTTCTTTTTCAAAACGGGACATACGGCAATCAAATGACCAGTCTCGTGGCAATAAAAACATTCACGAACGTCAGGTGATCCTGCCAATTTCACTAACTTCTGTAGCAAATCATCTCGGGAAAATATTAATTAATCATAACTAGTTATAATTAACTATAAATATTTAGATCCGCTGTAAGTATTTATTTGACCTCTCAGGGTCAACTGTCTTGTAAATTCTAAGAACGTTAATTTCTTGGTTAAAGGAAATAACCTTCTTACTGCACAATCCTATAAGTTTGTAACGTAAATCTGCATGATTATTGACTCTGGTTATGAGCAAACAATGAACAATGTCAAGTGTGATACAAGTAAGGTTTTTTTAACTACATAAACACTTAAACTAGTCTCACATACTACATAAACACATTAAGCCGGTCTAACAGACACAACACACACACACACACAATACTAGTTGGTATATGAAAGGGTTAAAGTTTAACTCAGCACAGAAAGAGGCATAAAGAATGGATTTTATGGAACACTTTGCATGTATATTCAACAGATCCAAGCCTTCAGGGATACGTCAGTTCTGAGTTCACACACAAACCTTTGTAAAAAGGTGTCACTGATACTTAATGTATCAATTAATAAGACTTAAGTTTGATACTTAGCGAGTCTCGGCTGTCTGAAAGAGATTCCTGATGCAATCTTAAAGCTTCCCGTAGATCTTTGCTGAATTCGGTCGATGAGAAGAACCAGTTTGAGTCAGTGTTACTTGATGAATGGAAAGGACTAGGCCCGAAGAAAAGGCCTGGCACAGATGCTTTGGTATCCTGAAGCGTTTTTTCACATCATCTTTGCTTCTGACTGAACTACCGACTGGGGCGGGTCCCTGGAGCCTGGCCTTTAAGGTCGGAGAAGATCTCCGCCTTTCAAGATGGGCCTGTCCAATGAGCAAAATGGAATTTCCCAGCGGGAGGTGGCAATTGCTGGAGGGATTACGACCCCTTTGTTCTCTAAGCATTGTAATTTGCAAATGGACTTAAATCGAAATTAATAACGATTCTCAGGGCCCTAATATATATTGCCTATGTACCAGCATATAATATACATTCTCGTTTAGATCATTAGAAGTCAAATTCATAGATACTAAACAAGGTACGATTACATATAGTGAAAAGGGCGGATCAGGAATGGGTCCCCTCACAAGCATACTAAATAGTCTAAGAATATCAAAGACAAAATACACAATGACCATAATATACTCAATGGCCTGAAGAAATATGTGTGTTCATTCAAATAACGGTTTTCTATGATTAACTAGAACACAGTCCATTCCTATTCTGCTTTTCCTTGGGACAAAGAGTGGTCTATCCTTCTCACATTCCTGGGGGGTCATAAAACCAGTGATATCATGATTAGTTGTCATGGTGACCAAGGGGTCCTGGTGTTCAGCAGAAATCCTGGCATCCAGTTAATTGAGTGAGGGGCCTGTGACGATTTGTTAACCTAATGAATAATTGATTTGTTAAATCAAATAAAAATTAGTGTGTCAGATGGGTCGAGACGCTACATATTTCCCCCCTTTCGAGCGTTGTTGTCCGTAGAATAGACAACAACGAGCGATGTCAAGGTGCAGAACCATCGAACACACACCTGGCACTCACGGCTGGGAGCCATTGGTGGTTTTTGGCTGTTGGTGCCGTGTTTGATGCTGTCTGGTGGTGTGCTGTGGTGATGTATGCTGTAGCAAGGTGTGGGTCCTCGAGTTTATGCAGCAGGTGTCGAGGCTGTGTCTCCTGTCATCCTGAAGTGAGTTAGTCCCGG